>JASDQU010220735.1:0-13990 GCA_032191745.1 Picea mariana
TAAATTATAGAAAGTATGAATAGATGTGTTGGTTTTAAATACTTGTAGAATCAATTGATGAGGGGTCACTAATGAATACCCACTATTAGTAGCAAGGGAACCTACCACTAATGATTGCAATCCCCAAGGTACTATAAAGGTGTCTAAATCACTTTTCTAGAGTAAATGAGTTGGACTTTATAGGAATATATCTATCAGGAGGGCATTAAGGTATCCCACATTAGCCAACGCAAGATAGAAATGGGAACATGATTTTATTTAATTTATTAGATAGGATTTGATTGAAAGAACATACCGCCAAGTATGAATTTTGATTGCACTAGATGAAAATAACACACAAGAAAGACCTTATAAATAGTAACCAATGATGAAGATTACTACAAAGGGAAGGAATTCCACCATCAAGGAAAATGGAATCCAAGGTACAACATGAATCCTACTATGAATAAAGGTATTGTTGTCAAATTTAAGGGAAATTGCTTAGACAACGACCATTGATAAATACCACATATTGAAAGAAAGGAAACCTACCAATGATGAAAGTACGTTCCATGGTGTTATATATCTCTAGGTATATCTCCCAGAGCAATGTTTTGTAGACAATAGGAGTAATTATGCCAATGAGAAGGCAATGTTGAGACCTTCCACACTATCTTGAGAGCCAAAGCATTAGATTTAAACTGAGAACAACTTGACATAGGGAATGGTCAACATGGATGCTTAGGAAAATTGAGGAATGATCAACACAAGGTTATCGAATTAAAAATTCCCTTAAAAAATAGCATGACATAGTAATGACTTGGGAAACAAATGATGCCAAAAGAGACCAATGATACATAATATCAACACAAAAGGCATTAAGGCATATCTCCATAACAATTGAAAGACTAATCAATCAAAAGGAGTTCAAAGGAGAAATCAAGAACTACTGCCAAGATTTGTAAAAGATGTAAAGAAATAAACACCCACACTAAACCAACCAGGAAAGAGAAGATAGATTTAAACAAGAAATAAATGGCAATCACACACATAGTAATAGAGATTTTACCCAAGAAACCCAAACGAGAAACCAACATTCCTTGAGCATCTTTCTCTCTTGTTGTATTATTCATTCATAGAATAAAGAGTTACATGACTAACCTTGGTCTACACCTAAGACACAATCGCCATCTGTTGGCGCATGCCATTTTGGGGAAAAGCATAGTAATTAATGAAGGCAGTTAGGAAATGGACCAGAAAAGAGCGTGCGCTGGAAAATAGGGAAAAGTAGCACTGAGAAAACATAAAATCCAAAGTAAGGAGGAAGGATGCGGATCGATGAGGAAAATGATCGCATTTTTATCCAGGTGGATATCGGTGGCCACCCACATTTTCCAACTGGCTCAAAACCGTTTTCTGGCAATTTTGGTAATTTACTATTTTTAGTAGTTTTTAACTTTCGGGGCCATTTTGAGGGCCTAAATGAAGGTTTCTTTGGATCAGGCTTCTTAATAATAGCCGAAGGCTCTAATTTATCCCCCTAAATGAATCTCCTCCTCGATAAATTTCCAACAAGCTATCGTGCGCCCCAAACGAAGATCGTATGCCAAAGTTATGCCCCCGGGAAGTTGATACACCAAACTACCCAAAACGAGGTCCACAAAACTGTTGGTTTTTCATCTTCCGGGGTTAGGGTTTTGGATTTTCTTTATGATAAAAAGGTCTTTGGAGTCTCATTGTAAAATCATCTTCTCACGGATGCGAGTAGCCATCACATCTCTTCTCAGAGATAAGCTGCCACCATTCTAGGGAGTCTTTCACTTTGTATTTTTATAGTCTTTGTACATTTTTGCTCATTAATAGAAAATTGTGTATTATTGTATCTTTGTGTTTATGGTTGCATCTCTAATACATTTCTGTTATATTATTGGATATTCGAGATATCTCTGTACATTTCTTTATTATATCTTCGCTCTCATTTCATGCCGAAAATAATCCGAATTAGATTTTGGACCAACCGTGCTTAGGGAGTTAGAATGTGGACAAACCTAATTGACCTAGGGTTAGTGGGTTAGGGTTTTGTTCATTGTTGTAATGGGTATTGACCCATTTTTGTAGTATAAATATATTGTAGCGAGGAGTAGAAGGAGGTTACTTGTTGTTTTTTTCATTAGATTAGCATGAATTATTGTTTTTGTGATCTTAGAGTCAGTTTTGGAGACAAAGAGATGCATTTTAATCAAGGGTAAGATTGCAAGATATGGAGCTTAGTGTGATCTTGTCAGCCTTGGTTGTATTCATATGTAATGCGCACATCGCAATAAACTTGATGAAGAATAATAAAAGAGTGAAGACAACTAGATCTTTGTGGACATAGCCTATGGGGGTGAACCATGATAAAACTTGTGTCTCTGTGTGGAATGTTTGATTTATTTCTTGTTTAGTTATGCTGAATGAATCAATCTATTAGATTTAAAATGTAGCACGCACTAGAATAACCATGATATTTACTGTAGAATGAGTCTTAAATGAATGTAAATGATTATAGAATGGTAGACCAGGATAGAATGATGTGTTAGAATGATATATCTAATGTATTTTGAGGTAGAAATAATGTCTATCATCCCCACAGTAGCCTCCCTTCCACGATTATAAACATCTGGGTCCTATAGTCACCCATAAGACATCTTGGGTGAGACTGCATTATGCACTCTTCTCGTCATGTTTCCTTCAAGTCTTTAGAAGGGTCGATGGTTTACAGGGTTTTGTTGGAAACCTAAAGTAGAACCCGGGTCAACCCTAAACATCCAAAAAATGGTTATGTTGTTGATTGGAACCTAGAATATCATATTGGAAGGGACTTGTTGAGAAGGACAATGAAGAGAATTCAATACAAGAACGGGATGTTTAGACCATGGAACCCCACTAAACAGGAGATTGAACGATGGTTGAGAACAAAAGAGCTCAAATTTGCATAGAAAGACAATAGAAATCCTAAGTATACACCGCACCAATATTTGGAAAGGTATGTATTTACTGATCTTCATGGGGCATTTTTCTGCTATTTTCCACATTTTCTACAGGAGTGGATATTGATATTGAAGGACAATCACTTGACCAAATGGATAAGACTAGTAGAGTCGACTACTGAGAATATTGTGTGTTTACAAAAAAGTTAATAATAAATTCACGCACGCAGTTGATTTTTGTCTAGACAGTGTTATTGCAGGATTCATTACTGAGTTTGCAGTCGACACTGCAAAATCATATACTGCTGCAGAGCATGAGTTTTTGAAGGGTCCAAGAGGAAGGTACATTATATCACTATATACATCAATCAAGATCTTGATGTATGATAGACGTGTGATGACAATGGAGTCAGACAACTAAATAACTCTACGCATATGGGGAGACTGGGGAAACACTAAGGATGATTTGAGATATGGACAAGGATCTGGATAGAGGTCAGCAAAAGAAAGTAATGGAACCCATTATGATGGATGAAGAACAGATCAAGGAAATAATGGACAGAGCATAAACGACACGTAGTGGAAGACCCTACCAATATAATATCAATAGTAAAAAGAGGGCAGTAGTTGAGCGGGAAGGCTTGGAAAGTGATGAAGAATAGGTAGAGGATCTCCCTATTACGAAGCAGATTGAGGAAATACTACATGCCACATATGAGAGAAAAAATAGAGGTCAAGGGTCTGATGCAGAAGAAGTCTCTCCATTCCAGATATGAATTAGTGTGGAACCCACAACTCCATGTGTGACTAAGACATCAGAAAAGGAAAAACCATTTAGACAATCAACAATCAGTAGCAGAAGGATTCCAGTAGGGAAAGGGACTAGTGGAAATTCAAGCGGAAGTACGAGTTCAGCTAGCAGTAGTCAGTTATCTACACCATGCAGAGTTGGTACTACAAACTTTACAATGGCAAGACAAGATCTGACTATTCGGTTACCAGAATTTCATGGAGAAGGGTCGGAGGACCCAGAGAAACACTTATTTATTTTTGAAAATATTTGGGAAGCTAAAAAAATCACGGATGAAGATACCAAAGTAGTGCAACTTGCAATTACATTCAGAAACTGCACATTAGACTGGTTTATGTGCCTCGCAGTAAACAGTCCACAAGGAGAACCTACAATCATTGTAGATGTAAAGAAGGCACTAATCAATGAATTCCAATGACCAAGTTTAGAATATCAATATAAGAATGAGATGATAGAAATCGAATAGAATCAAGGAGAGTCGGTTTGGGAAATCAACCATAAGTTCAAGCGATTTAAAGGTAAGTTGAAATATCCTATAACTGATATGCAACATAGGGAACTCTTCATAAATTCATTATTGTCACATTTAAAATATCCATTGAGGCAACACAATTTCTAGACTCAGGCCGAGGCTCTGCAGGAAGCCTTATAATTGGAAGAGAATCAGTATAAACATACAAATCCATCTGTGGAAGAGATGAGAGAAGATCTCAAGAATTTGATATTTAAGTTAAATCCAAACAAAGGAAAGGAAAAGAGGGAAGATGTCTGGTTTACATTATGCAGAACAGAAGGACACCATAAAATGAGTGCCCAACATTTGTGCAGTACTAGGGAGAAAGACTGTCAAATCCCTTACGTGCAGGAGGAGTATGGTGTGAAATATGTAAAACACATGGACATGATCCCTATCATTGTCCCATGATGAAAAAGTACCAAACAATGCCTAAGAGTACATTTTTCAATTTATGCAAGTATGTAGGACATGAGGATAAGGAATGACAAACCTTGGAAATGATGAAGGAAATGATCTCATATGCATATAGGATGCAGGATGAACTAATGATAGGTCCACCTACACAACAGT
Source organism: Picea mariana (assembly GCA_032191745.1). Taxonomy (NCBI): domain Eukaryota; kingdom Viridiplantae; phylum Streptophyta; class Pinopsida; order Pinales; family Pinaceae; genus Picea; species Picea mariana. The sequence continues at coordinate 4,847 of JASDQU010220735.1, forward strand.
ATAATAATGCGCAACATTTTATAAATCCACTGCGGTATAATAATGTGCAACAATATAATCAAGTACCATAGTATAATACACCGCACGCAGACAATCAAGGCAACATAGGAGGATTCGAAAGAGGAGGATGTGGAATAAGAGGATTTGGAGGAGGTAGAGGACCATTAACCTATCACAATTTTCAACAACCTAGACATTGTGCAAGGGATTGTCCACTGCCACCAATAACATGCATGTATTGTCGTGCAATAGATCATACTGCAAAAGAATTTCCTACACTTCTGACAAAGATATAGGAAAAAAGGAATCAGAATAACCAAAATTTTCAATGGATTTCCACAGAAACTAGAGATGATGGGAAAAATATTAATATAGTTACGAGGGGTGGAACCAATAGGAGCAGATGCAACAAATCAGAATCAAAACCAGCACCAGTGGGTCAGAAAGAATACAACACCTCAACAACATTTTGATGCTCCCAAGGAAAAATAGACATTCAATGAGGCCAAACAGGAAATTTTGTAGGAGAATATTGCTTCTACCTCAAATGCACAAACATGATATGATGGGCCAATATATGATATGCCTTATCCATTTGATCATACCACCAAAGATCAGTCTTCATAAAACATAAGTAATTTAATAAACTTTATGGTGTCTTGCATGAAGTTATTTAATGATCAAACATCTCTACAAGTATTACAAAGTTTGATAAAAAAATGTAGTCCCCGAGAAGAGATACAACTAGAACAAAAGACACTAAATCATGTATGTTATCAGATTAATTGGTAATTGCAGACACAAATAGATCTCCCTAGATGCCACTGGAAACTAGAACACAACATAATAGAATGCACACTTCGCCTTAAACTTCATCATCATATGAACTAGTTTAATGAGTTACAAGTGACACACATTTTAAACGATGCTTTTTATCGCTAGTGTCATCTTTGTAGCTCCTTCCTTGAGTTTGGAGAATAGTAAGCATGTCTAAGAATCAAAAACCAACAAAGAGGAGAAACAAAGATACATGTATTCTAATGAAGTCTATGTATATGATCAAGGAATTATACAATATTCTTATATAAGACAAGATGCTTATATAGGGAATAAATGTATTATTGTATTAAGTGAATAGAAAGTGGAGAATACAACCCATGCCTTGATGTTGCAAGGTCCCCTTTCGATGGCTCTTTGCTTCAACACACACTCCTTTGATCCAATGCCTTGAGTGAAGAAGATCCACAATCTGACTTGAAGAACTAAAGCAAAGCTCTCAAGCATAATCTGAAGTATAACTCTCCATACAATTCTTAGCCTTTTCCATGAGAGATCCCTCCTTATATAGTGTGAAAGAGAGATGGATGAGGATATTAGGATGATCCCACCAAATTAGAGAAGCGAGTAAGATCCAAATCGATCGAAGGCCACCTCATCTTCTAGAAGATTCCCTTCTAGAACATTCATGAAATTTGACTTTTCCCATGCTTTAAGCATCGTCGCACCCTATGCACAAGAAGCATGCGATGATGTCGCAGACCAGGTATAGTGCAGAGTGCGATGATCAGGCATCATCGCACACCATGTATATAACAGGGTGCGACGAGCTTCCTTCATATGGTTTTTGGCAGAGGAAAGCAAATCACTTTTCCCATGGAGAAAGTCTCTTTTACTATTTTTTAGGGAACATGAACACATGTTGTCAAGTGATCACTGAGACGACCAAAATAATGTGTAACAGAATGCCCCCCAAAGTATGAAGCTGGAACTCGTGACAAATGAAATACTTTGTAGAATGTGTGTATCGAAAACAAGGAGCGCATCTATCAAGAACCTACAAACAAACACGCATTTGCATAATATCATACCATATCTGAGGTAGGCATTCCCATGCTCAGACTACAAGTGGCTCTAATCATAAGTGTCAAGTGAGTGATGGCCACTAAACATACACTATGGAGAAAGTCTCTTTTACTATTTTTTAGGGAACATGAACACATGTTGTCAGGTGATCACTGAGGCGATCAAAATAATGTGTAACAGAATGCCCCCCAAAGTATGAAGCTGGAACTCATGACAGCTGAAACACTTTGTAGAATGTGTGTGTTGAAAACAAGGAGCGCATCTATCAAGAACCTGCAAACAAACAATCATCTGCATAATATCATACCATATTTGAGGTAGGCATTCCCATGCTCAGACTACAAGTGGATCTAATCATAAGTGTCAAGTGAGTCATGGACACTAAACATACACTGTGGATATATGTCATCATGATTCATCATAGCCACCAGGAATACACTGTGGATCTATGTTGTAAAAGAATTCAAATTAGGACAAAGCCACGAGACATACACAATGGATCTATGTGTCAATACAAATCATGAATACTTTGTCGCAACTTGGACCAAAGTGATAAGATCCAGGGTATTCATTTCCATTGTCTCTAAGTACGAATCTGAACATGTGATTATAGGTTTCGAAGTCGAACATGGTACAAACCCTAGTACAAGTGTGAGGGAAATCACCATTGATGTCAATGACTCCTAAGGTACCCTAGTACAATCCAACAAATATGAATAAATGAGTTGAAGTCGAACACTTGATGGAATCTTCCAATCAGGGGTCAATGATGTGAACCCACTTTCAAAAGCGAAGAAACCTACCATTGAGGCATGCAGGCTCTAAGGTACTAAATGATTTCTAAGTCTCGTTCCCAGATAATGAGTTGAAGTCGATAGGAAAAGACTAGTCACAAGAGGGCCTTGATGTATCCCCCATCAATGACACAAAATGTGTAACAGATTTTAGGTATATCAGAGTATGAAGTGATTCAGAATTGACACATGGAAGGCCAGTATGGTAGAAAATTTATAACTGCAGATGGACGACTCGCTAGAAGGCTCATTTAGGTTGGACTTCTCTTGAACATATGAACGACACGACAATGGTGTTGGAAGCATTGACTCAAGGAGGACCCAAAATATGTAATTGTGGATGGTCAAACGAGAGACAAATGGATTTCCCAACCCAGATACAATGATGAAGGGGGGTGTCATGTTCAAGAGTGACTATTACTGCCACTAACACAAATACAGAGACACATTTCTTTCCCAATTTTCCCCCACCATTTCTGGCGAGTACCTCTTTATTTTTACACAATCTTGAGGAGGATAACATATTCTTGTTGATGTAAGCTCATCCTTTGGACAAGTCCCTCAGAGTATGTTTAACGAACCCTAAGAAGGAGTGGATCGATCCCATATGGGTCTTTTAATGTTTTTTTAACGAGTCCAAAGAGAGAAAAATCAAGGGCTTTTCAAGTTTAGAGAGTTTGAAAAACACTTAAAGAGAACTCCATCTAGTCCTTTTTCGTAAATTAATCTGACGAGATGGAAAAACTGATAACCTACCACTCATCAGATGTTTTCTTCAAATAATTTTACGAGCATGAAATGAACAAGGTCGCTCGACAATCTTTTCATGTTTAGGGAGCGTGAAAAGAGCTTAAAGGATACTCCATAGGTTTCATTTTTCGTTTCACGAATACGAGTTTGGAAAAATGACAAAAGACTACTCGATTACATTCTCATGGTTTCATGAGCATGAGAAAGAATTAAGACTTTCTTAGAGTTTTTCCTGAAAAACTCTCAAAGGATCTGTACATGCGACAAATATATAAAAACAAATCAAAAAAGCAGACCCTTGTTCCAATGTCTCACCTCTAGACTTTTTCAATCTGCAGAAATCAATCACTTGTACAATTGTTAAGGCTTTAGGGTTTGGATAAAGCATAAAAATAATATAATATGCAAATGAAAAGTGATAAAAGTCAATAAAATAGGTAACCAACCATATTTTACCATTTGATTTGTAACTTTGCCCAAACATTGTTGCAAACCCCTTTTTTACCTCGATTTTCTATTGTTGATTGTGGAATGCACGGAGGATCATTTCATGAATCATCTTCGCAAAAGAGGTAATCTACTTCTTCTTCATCTTTTCATGGTTTAAAAATTGATTTTCATTGGTTAAAATTGTGTTTTGGGTTGATTTTTTTGGGGGTTACCCATGCGTTGAGGTCGTCGCAGGTGCCTAATGTCGAGAACCGTATTGATCCTTTGATCGTCGTAGGTGACCCTATAGGTAGCGTGATATGACGTCGCACTTTGCAAATGCACATGCCTACGACGACCGCAGCCCAAAATTTAAAAACGATGAACCCAACAAGAAAAAACCCCCAGGAAAGATTTAATGTGTCTAATATCATCTTATGGTTCCTTGGAAGGTTTTCCATGGTTAAGATGTTGGAGTGGCATGAATGAGAGCACGAAGAATAATATTACTTCGTCGGGAATGACCTAGGAACAATTATGTCCTTCCAGCAGTGTGGGTTACTAAAGTTCTTCAAAATTCAAGGCATGAGGGCCTAGTTGAGACTACTGGAGTACTTGGTTGACATGTGGGATGTGAACGAGCAGGCATTTCATGTGGTCACCCACACACTCACCATAGATATCGAGGATATCTATTTCCTGATAGGACTATCTCGATGTGGTTCACGGATGACATTTACAGGTAGCAAGAGTGGCGGTGAGCATATGAGCTACTACGTCAATCATCATTGTGTGTTGAGTACCAAGAAACATAGAGGTAAGGTGGCTATTAGGGATGTTTGAGATTTTCCTTTGCAGACTATCCTCTATAATATTACTCACATGGCAGGGAGTGAAGCTCCCCATATGGCTCTGCAGAGTCATTTTCAGTATGCATTGGAGTGTATGGAGGCCCGAGTGTACAACTGGTGTGAAGGGGTCCTAAAAAGCATCAAGAAACAACTTACCAAGTGCATAAGTGGTGGGTTAAAAAAAATTGGATATGGGTCTATTTTGGTATCCTTCTTTCTGGAAAGGGTCCCTGTCCTACACTTACAAATGGAGTGGGGTATCCCCGCTCCACAGGTTCCAAGGATGAAGAGGTGGGTAGACCTCATGGCTTGACATGGAGGTGGTCGTATCATCAGATATGACAATGTCTTCTTCCAGTGGATGAGGACTCAACTGCTCATGGTTGACTATTATGTGTATATCGGGATAGATTTCCATGGATATCCAGACCTATATCTTCCCAAAGGTTCCCAGTGGGGGGACATAGGTAAGAAGGAAATTTTGTTTATATAATGTTTTTGTTATTTTTAATGATATAAATTTTTTTTTTGCTATTTATCCGATGACTAATCGAGTGCTCTTCGACAATGCAGATGTGGGACCTTATCGTCCTCTAGGTTCATCCCCTATCCATAGGTGAGGGGAGAGAGGTGTCGTAGCAGGAGTGTATTCTATCGATCTAGAGGTCATAGAGAAGAACTTGGAGGGGCTGACCATGCATGTCAAAGATGCCATAGTGGATGAGCTCCCTAGGCATTACCAACGCCACCCATTGGGCGTATCCGCATCCATTGGTCGATGCTTCGTAGAGTAGCATAGGCAGTCATGTGTTATAGCAAGCAACATCCTTGATGCTCTTGTACATGAAGCTATGAGCTTCACATTTTTTATATTTTGGTCTTCAAACAAAAACACTTTTTGTAAAATTTTATCGTTATATAAATATAAGGCTTCTACTGGCTCACTTGTTGTATGTACAAAGTGTGATTGGATTTTATAAATGTCTCAAATTTCTATCTAACACATAATTAGCCAATGCATCTGTTAATGTATTTAGACATCTAGGAATGTGTTGATATTCAATGCAATCGAAATGACGTTCCAAGAGGCAAATTTGTAAATATACCCTTAACAAAGTAGGACTTCAGATAGAATAAACGTTACTCAACTGTAGGACTACTAACTATGAATCAAGTCGTACAATAAGATGACAGATTCCAAGTGAAACAACGTCAGTTAACAACTCGATAACCGCACTGTATTCTGTGATATTGTTAGTTGCACGACCAAGGAAAACACCATGTAGACTGATCAATTCATTCGTAGGTGCATAGATTTCCCAAGCAACAGATGCCAAGTTTTAAGTACTACGACTCGCGCCATCAGCAAAGCCAATGTAGGGTAGTGAAGGCACCAAAATCTAGAAACCAAGCACAATGCAAGGTAATCAGTTGAAGAAAAAAGCCAAAAATGAAAAAGAACACAAGAGTATGATACATAAAAATACACAACACTCATGCAAATATGATTTAAGCATAGTACTTCTTCAAGTAAATCCCATTTCTGGGCTCACTCAAAGGGATTCCATCATAATCTACCAGCTCATAAGCCCCTTTCTCCAACACGTGTTTCACAATATAAGGACCCTACCACATGGGCTCGAATTTACCGGCCCCTAGCAAATCATGATCTTTCTCGTAAAGAATAACTAGATCACCTTCGGAAAAAAAACGTGGTTTCACATGCTTGTCATATTGAGCTTTGACACGCTTCTTCTGAGTTACAATAAATAAGGTGGCATCACGACAGGTTTCATCTAATTGAATCAAATACAAAATATGTTCCTCTTCAGCTGAGGTGTTAGGTTGAAGTTTGACAACTAGTTTCAAAGATGGGATTTCACATTCAATCAGAAAAATTTCTTCGATACCATATACTAACTGGAAAGGTGTGAATCCTGTGGCAGACTTAACAAATGTCCGATAGGCCCATAATGCCGAGAACAACCTTGTGTGCCAATTTGACTTATGAATTCCTACCATCTGTCGAATCATAGTGGTGAGAACTTTGTTAATCGATTCAACCTGGCCATTGGCCTATGGGTAATAGGGGGTTGAGTTTTCATGGCAAAGATCCAAATTCTCAGCAAGTTTAGACATCATGAAATTACAAAAATGACTACCATGATCAATAGTGATGGCTTGAGGGACACCAAATCTAGTAATGATATGATTGAATATGAACAACGCTGCAGTTTTCCCGGTATTATCAAATGTAGGCATCGCCTCGGCCCATTTAGTGAAATAATCCACAGCTACAATAATGTATCCATGCCCCCCATCCGAGTGAGGGTTACATGTCATGAATTCAATGCCCCATTTAACAAATGGACCAATAGAAACTACAGGGTGAAGAGGAGCAGGGTGATATCAGATCTTATTGTTATAGGTTTGACAAGCATGGCATTTCTGGACGACAGTAATGCAATCCTTAAAAAATGAAGGTCAGAAATAACCATCTCATAAGATATTTTGGGCAGTGGCATACCTAGACATATGACTGCCACATGCTCCAGAGTGACAGTCATTCAAAGCTTTCTCAGCTTCATCATAGGTGAGACATCGTCGAAATATGGAATCAATACCACGATGGTGTTGACGGGAGAAATCGACCGTCCATCAACTGAGAGAGTGGAACCGGTCCAGGGTTGTCTAATAACCCAAGCCGTTTGGAATGAACCACCCTGACGGGTTTAGCAGCTCCATTAGTCGATCCAAGGTCCTAAGAAAACAAAAAAAGAAAACTAATCTAAACTAACTAATCTAACTAAAACTAAATAAAACAAACTAAACTAACTAACAATAAACAAAACTAATAAAATAATCTAATTAAAACTAACTATTAAACAAACTAACTAATCTAACTATTCTATAAATATAATCTACTAACTACTACTATACTAACTACTAATTAACTATCTAACTACTAATTGAAATATAACTTATTCACAAAATGTACAATATCTACAATTCACAGATTTAAATAAAACCTAAAAAACTCGTTTTCATTCTGCCCTAAGACAGAAAGGGGTATTTTTTATTGATTTTATGATTTTATGAATAAGAAATAGAACAAAACTAACTAAATTAAATCACTAATCTACTAATTCTAATTATAAATCTAACTAAACACATATATGACTATACTAGTAATATTATATTAAACAAATAAATAACAAGCTGACCTGGAAACGCTCCAGATTTGTCCTGTGTATGATGATCTTCTAAGCTGATCGGAGGGAGGAAACCCGCACCGAATAATCCAGAAGCTTCTCGTAAACGATAGCTACAATGCTCTTTAAGTTTGTTTATAGGACAAACAAGACATAAAAATCACAACAATCATATATTTTATAAATCTTAACAATTAGGTAAACCTGTATGCAAAGACTTATACAAAATAATTCAATTGATGAAGAAGAGAAATCTGTCATTCATAAACTGAATCAAGTAATTGGTGTGTTTTTAAATGTTGAAAGACATCAGACATGGATCATATTAATTAAATCATATCACTTTGCAAAAGACTATGATAGCTAAAGTAGTCACTAATCAGATGCAAATTGATAAGCATAAACATGAAACAAAAGATTGATATTATGAAAAGCAAAAGCTGTAGCAGAACATCAACTTCTGTCTCTGTTTGTATTAGAAATCCATATCCTTGTTCTCCCACGAATGAGGATCCTCCTTATTACAAAAATAATAAGTATTTATAAGTTTTCCACAGGGTAAAACCCCCCTGTGGAAGTTATCAAACTGTTTACAAAAAAATCTGGGAGGGTATCCCAATTTTAACTAAACTAGGAAACTACAATAAAACTAGAAACACAAATATCCTCTAGACTATCCATCAAATCCCATGCAATTCGAATTCACCTGAAAAGGACCAGAAATGAACATGTTAGAATGATATTTGTTTAAAGAAAATAATGAAAATCTAAATCTATAGACCTAGCTACAGAATCCTTTGATTCTGTAGCTAGTCTAAATAAGACACAGAATCAACATTGAAATTAATTGAAAATCTTTTGAAGAATTCCATTTAATTGACATCCAATTTCCATTTGAAAACAAATTATTTAATTTGAGTTTGTTATACCATTCGAAATCAAACAGGATCCAAATCAATTAAGTGACTACAGAGATACGCATACTCTGTTTTGTTTGTTGCTACAAAGTCGGGTGACAAAATCATATGGAACAACACTATAATCGTTTCACAAAAAATCGAATCCAACAGTTGTGAAATCATTTTGATATTCAATTGAAACCGATATAATCAAACAAATCGTAGGCAATTGTTACGCTGCCTCTTATACATGAGACACGATCGATTCCAAAAAGATCATTTTCCAATCGTTATGATTGTGTTGACAAGGCAAACGATTCATGCCACGAATAGATCAATTCAAACA
>JASDQU010220736.1:1101-17861 GCA_032191745.1 Picea mariana
GAACCCTAGCTTGGAGATTATTGTAATAGAGCTCTACTCGATTGCAGGTTTCCCCCTCTAAGAAGCCCGTGAACATTGCTCTCAGAATCAAAGTGTTATTTTTGTTGCTATTCTTATATCATTTCAGTTTTATTGTGGTGATCGTTTTGGTTATATTGTTGTTATTCTGCCATTTCTAGCATTCCATTTCTGTTCTACATACTTCTTATATCTTGTATATTAAATTTATATACACAATGTTAAATCTTGTGCACCTTCTCATGATCAGACAACGGTTGATCCTTTCATACTCAGATCCGATGGATGGGATCTGTCCCCCTCTTATCTTCTTCCTTATGTCATTGGACGTTGATCTAATGGTCCAGGTTCCTCCCCGCAACCGATGTAACAATGGTTGTCGCTCCTCCTCCTCATCTTTTGACTTTTACTGACTTATGAAGATTTAGTCCACGTTCAAAAGTTTTGGCCTTTGAACTTCCTCCTACGAATCAAACTATTTGGATCTCGCATATGCTTTTGAAAGCGTTATCTCTTCCAATATTTTTCACTTAGAATAAGTTTGTCTCTTATGCACTTCTTGTGTTATCTCTTTTGAGCTTGATCTCCTCGATCTCCCATGCACTCCTTATGGTTTTGGGATTTCGTCAAACTCAGATTCGAAGGATTTCTTGAAAAGAAATTTTTCTCGCCCTCTTGGCATTATCCTTGCTCGATGCACACCTTGCAGAGATCCTCCTTACAGAGTGTTTAGTAACTCTGTTTTCCTCCGAAATCAGAAAAGAGTTCTTCCTGTGCACTCTTACACTTCTACGTATGAAGGTTCAATGGTATCTCTCCTGAGCTTTTCCTGAGGTTAACTCATCTCTTTCAACGCACTCCATGCAGACTATGTGCACTCCTTGCACTCAAAAACTCTAAGACGGAAAACAATTGAAACTCATACACTACTTCACCAGTTCATACATCCAAATGTGAATGACATATAAAAACATAACAATGAAAACAAATACATAAACACACTATGTGCAGGAAAAACAGTTTTTCTATTATCTCTGTGTGTCTATACAAATGTTTTACAGAAATTGGATTGTAACAGAGTCTCAGTTCTCTCAAGTTCTCCTAATCTAACTCTACCCTGAGTTCTGCTGAAGAGACCTTCTATGATCTTCTCAAATCTTCTTTTTGAAATATCTGTCTCTCTCCCTACAAAACGAGGGCTCTACGAGCTTATCCTCTCTATTGCCTTATTGCTATCACTATCTCAGTTACGACACCATACTCCTACAACCACATTCCATAAATGTTTATATTGGACTACGATCTAGACATGCTATAGGAAACCATTTAAGGCAACCCTATCCACTACCTGTACAAAGGCATTGCCTGACATTTATCAGCCTTACAACACAAAATCCATATAGGATCAGATTTAAAATTTAAAACTGGGAGGGTCGATGCCTCTCCCTTTCTCCATTGCACATCTACGTGTTGGCGTGATGGCACATTTCTGAGGTGGAGTGATGCTCCTACCTCACCACATAAATTTTACAACCTCCAATAGAATATCAATGTGATGTAGATTCTTTCACTTCTCCTCTTTTTACCTAAATATTCATTTAATCAAGCAACTTCACAACCCTTCTCATGTAGGAATGGTGTGTATCTCCTCTTATTTTAAATAATTAATGAGTGTGATAATGTTTGTCAAGAATACCATGTCAATTCCACACATCCTTTTTTTTTCATATCCCGGGGTTGGGAAAATATCTCTTGGGGGGAATGCTATATTTAGAGGAGAGATTTAAAATTGGCCATAAATCATGCAAATCGTTTGGATGTTTGGGAGCAACATATTAAAAAGGACAAAATAATGGAATGATTCCATGTTGATTATGAATCTGCACTCCACGGAAAATTTAAATAATGATCCCATCATCACAATCCGATAGGAACGCTACCACTTTATGCGATAATTTTGTTTTCTAGTGGAAATTGACTTGCTGATTATATTGACAGAGTATATCTATTGACCGAGTATATCTATTGAAGGTTTCTTCCTACGTTTTTTTAGTCCCCTTTTCTCATAGTTGTGCTTCTGGAATTAATTGTTGGCACAATTGTTGTACTTCCATCCATAAGAGATTTCAAAAACATTGGAATGATAACCAGGAACCTAAAAGTGCTAAATATTTTTGAAGAACCAAGTTGGATGATATTTTTGAAAGGTGGTGGGGTGGTGACACGGACATTGTGATGGAGTTCACACAATCATACATATCTCTTTCTACGTAAACTCAAGGAATGAGGATTTTAGTCCATGAAGAAAGGATTTCAAGGTTAACAAGCTTACCATAAACTTGTAACATATGGTTCGATCAAAGATTTACGATAAAAAATAGTTCATGGAGAATTCCTTGTGGGAAGCAAGACAATTAGTGGAATAGAAAAAGGAACACAAAGGATATCTCTTCCCCTACCATTTCTATAGGTGTTCCTATGCATTAAAAGGTTCATGAACCATAAATGTAGATACATCTTGTTGTTCAATTATCATTTAAAACTACTAATGTATTTGAGACATTAGAAATGCATCAATATCCCATATTTCCTCTTCAATTCTCTCAAATTAATGTGCAAAATGGTTGAGGGAAAAAACTTGAAGCTTGTTTGGATCACCATGGGATTATCAGACTACTAATTGAATATTCCTTTGCCCCCATAAACCAAATATGGGACATTTTTGTGGAAAATTCACCATCCCAAAAAAACATAAAGGTTGCACAAGTTGGGGAAGCCAAATGGGTTAAATTGGAGCAGAATACAAATGATACATGAACATTGAAAGCTACAAAATATTCATGGAGAGACACTTTATTAGAATATATACCCTTGTTATTCAACTCTCTATATGACCCAGAACATGATCCAAGGTTGCAGAAGAAATAAGTTCATAGGTAATTGAAATAACTGAATAAGATGATTTGTTGGACGATTACGGACCTAAAGAGAAACACTGAGAGGAGAACATGCATGAACTCGAAAACATGTATTCAAAGTAAATAATGGACACAATCGAAGAAGATCTGGTAAGAGTAGATGGCGAACGAGATATTATTGAAACAGAGGCAGAGAAAACATGGACAACAAAACATCAAAAAGAAAAACATAATTTATTTGGTAATTTCCAGCTCCCTTTCTCTACAAAATATAAAAAATCTCACTAGAGAATGAGATAAATCCATAAAAAAACAAAATGTTATTATTTGGCATTTTATGAAGAATTGGCTAGCACAAGAGAAAATTACAAAGTTATGATTCACGTAAGGGATTCGACATTTTATTCCATGCCATCGAGGAACATATTGATTGTCCATAGAAAAATGTTCATGACCTTTTTATGGAATAAATTAATGGTTTAACAAATAATCCAGAGAAGGAATCTCTTCCATGCCCAAAAAGAAAGAGAAATATGAAGAAAAACAATTTGAGAAGAAATATAAAGAAAAAGAATTCGAGGAAAATAGCTCTAAAGAAGAAGAATTTGAGGAAAATAATTTCGAAGAGGAAGAATCAAAGGAGGAGGAGCTCAATAAGAACTTTGTGAGGAAGAGAAGGCACATTTATTGAGAAGTTTTTTGAGATATTTGATTGAGATTGAGTGATAAAGGAATGAAGTGGAAAAGTAAAAGTAAAAGTAAACGGACGAATGTTTAAAGTAAAATGTTGTCTCCTTGATTGAATTTTTTTTTTTTATGTTGTTTGTATGGAAGAAGTAGAAAAATTCAAGGACCAGGAAGCAACCATGACTATTCATAGGTTAACCAATAAAATATAGAAACCAAAATATGACAAGAAATACTTGTGGTTTTCGGCCCATATGATGAAGAATTATTAGACACCTTCTCCCTTGTCTCTCAATTATCTAAAAGAGTAGTTGATTTCGTTCCAAATATGGACCATTCTAGCAGGAAACATAGATCATATCATGACCCATCATCAATTTATATAGGAATTTTCTCAACATAAAATTGTGATGATTGGATGTGATAACTAGGATCCAAATACCTACCTAGATGATGTTCAACTTCATGCATTTGTATCATTCATGAAGAATCAGATCAAGTAGAGTCATGTTCTCTTTTTGCTAGAATTTATAGAGTGGAACGATGATTTATGGGTGATAAGAGCTCCATAACCCACTAAGTTGTTCACAAAGAGGCCAAAGATAGTCTTGAACTAATAATTTGTGTCGTCACTCTAGGAAGAAAAAACTCTATTATTTCTACATATGGACAATAGCACTAGAGCCCTGGAAAGAAATGGAAAATTCTGAGGGATTGTATGGAAGAGAAAGGTGTTCATTTCTTTGTGTTGTGCAGGATGAAAGACAAAAAGAGTTGGAAATTAAGATTTTTTGTGTGGTTGGGAAACCTGAGAGCTAGTTAGCCAACTGTTGTGTGTTTTAGATTTGGCCTAGGACCCATCCTTGTGGATTCATATACCTCTCTTAGGGGTGACCTAATGTTGAGAGTAAATGAACATCAATGTCTATGGTTGGGAGGAACATCTTTAGTCTGTAGCCAGTTGGTGAATGTTTACGTGCAAAGATAAGTGCTCTCTTTGTTTTTCGTACAATGTATTTTCCATTGTGTATTTAATTATCTTTGAGATGTATTTTTGTGTGCATGGTACACTATTTATTTATTTAATTTTGTATCACGGATATTGATTAATGCATGTGAATTTTTCATGCTTCATTTTGAACCAATTATTATCAAAATTTAAAATCAATTCAAAATTGAGTTTTGGAGGTAGCGTGGCTAGCCTGTGGGTGGATGGGTATGCTACAACACCCTCTCTCATTATGGATTTTTATTTTCTAAAAATGAATTTTAGAGAGATATTGTGGCTTTGGATCTTGGGATAAAAAACCCTAGAGAAGATTGGAAGATTGGGTTTGGTGGCGAGACTATCTACCCTAGCTGGTCATGGAGGAAAGATCATTCAAATATTTCAATTTTCTTCATTGTGATGGAGTCTCTCATCATGGTAGTTAATTTTTCTTATTTCATGGTTTATTTTTTGTTGAATGAAGAGTGATATATGTTGAGGAGGTCGAGTTTCTCCATTGGAGGTCGATTCCTCACACCTAGAGCCTGATTTTTCTTATTTGGTGGTTGATTTTAGTGTTTGATCAAATATCTTTATTACTAATCAATTTATGTGGTTGTTAGGTCGAACAAATGTTTAGGGGCCAAGTATTTTCTGATTTGGGAGGAAACAACCCGATTGTTGGGTTGAATCTACTGTAGAAGGGCATATTTTCTTAGTAGGGAAGGCATATATTCTTGGAGGACGCTGCATATGCCTTTTGTAAATCGTATTGTAAAAAGAGAAGAGTGCATTCTTCCTGGAGGGGTTGATTTGAGTCTCCACAGTATTGAGCAGTGTAAATAGGTCATATTTACTTAGAATTCAGATCACATATGATAAGTTATTTATTGTTGTAGTGTGTAATGAAGCTATTGTACTCTTGTACTTCATTTCTAATGTAATAAGGAGAGTTCACTCAACATATAAACTTGTATACTATTTTCAAACCAAAACAAGAAACCAAATTAGTAAACAATAAAATACATCAACAACAACAAAGGTAATTACGGTGGGAAATGGAACCTACAACCTAAGTGTGTGAAGAAAGTCACCACCTAGAAAATCTCTTAGATTTCTACAATAGAAGGGGACTTTTTTGATAGCAGTGTCAAGTATTTGTCAAAAGTCCCAAGCTAGTAAAAGAGAAAAATTTAGCAAAAACAAGAATAGAAATACAATAGAACCTAGGAGGGGCATTACACACAACTTCAAATATGGCATCAATTAGTGAATATTTCCTTCTCATCATGATATTTATGGACCCATTTCTTGTTTTTAGGCATAGGATAGCCTCCAACCGGTTTATGGTTACCCATTGTCCATATGTAGAAATAATAGAGTTTTTTTCTTCCTAGAGTGATGACACAAATGATTAGTTAAAGACAATCTTTGGCCTCTTTGTGAGCAGCTTAGTGGGTTGTGGAAAGCTCTTTCCAAACTGTCATCAATCTTATGCAATGAGGCATCCATTCCCTCTTGGAATGATCATCAATTTATTACATCCATTTACCAATGAATCTCCTCTTCCAACCATTCATTTCCATGCTCATACTGAGAGCACATGAATTATCAAGAATGAGGTACCAAAAATGAAAGAGTGAGAATGGTGTAACATTGAATGAATAAGAAGAAGTGAACCCCCAACACAACCCACAAGAGATGCTTATATAATTACATGAAAACAAGAACCACATGGCCTTCGTCCCAAGAAGCTCATGTAACCACTTTTCTCCATAAAATCAAGTATGGGTAAATAAAATATAATAAAATGATTTATCCCCTTTAGCCCCCTCTCTCATGGAATCATAGTCACCTATCTCTTATCCTTCTCCATCTTGCAGCCAAAATATGTATTTTTTTATTAATGTATATAGAAGTATTACATTTCCTAGGCACTCCAACCCCTTTAAAATTTACCAGCTCATGGGCCTAATTTCACATTTACATAATACATTATAGTTCATAGGGATTAAAACCTAGGTGTTACAGGTTCCCTCATTCCTCTTTTATTTCACCATTCACTCCTGTTTTTTACCCTTTTAACTTTTTGTGACCCTTTTAACTTAAAATATTATAGTGACCTTTCTAATATTTAATTGAGTATTTGTCACAATGTCACTTTATAACCCTCTTTCTCTTTTTCCTAATGTCACTTTATAACCCTCTTTCTCTTTTTCCTAATGTCACTTTATAAATATAAAATTTTAGGCCTATGTGACATCAAATAACCACCTTGACCCCCTTTTCTTTATTTTCTATAGACCATGGGAGTCTGTAAGGCTACTACATCATCCACCTGGAGTGATCACTTGGAAAGGGAAATCACAGTCCTCCCTTCTTGATATTTATTTCCCTCAAGAAAATGCAAAATAGGATGTTGTAAAATATGCTCAATATCCTGGATGGAATCCCCTACCAGTCAATATTTGTACCTGATATGGTACTCCCTAATCACTCTTCTCCTCAATATCCTCTCATGGACATCCAAAATTCCTTCAGAATCAGTATCATCCATCCCCTATATCCTAGTGGTGGTAACTCTGTGGAAGTGCTAACCCATGGCCCCAACACCTTCTCGAGACAAGACACATAGAGAATACTACAAATCCAACTACCATTTGGAAACTACAACTCATAAGCTACCTCTCCAACTCTCTAGATCACCTAGTAGGGGAAATAGAGGTAAAAACTCATCCTATAAGTGCCACCTCTCCTCAATGGGAATGGTATATGAGGTTGTACCCTCAATAAAACTACATCCCCAATATCGAAGTTGTGCTCCACCTTATTCCTATCTTCATACATCCTTTATTGAATCTAGGTGGTCTGAAAACTATCATGAGTGGTGTTTCAACAATCCTCACCTAAATGGAACCACTCTATCCATGACCTTGCATATGCATGCAGATGCCTCTCAACTCGTTGGTTCACCATCTTTTCCTAACCATCCGTCTGAGGGTAGAAAATAGTACTGGATGTAAGACCCGTGTCTCTAAATTTGAACAACCCCTACCAACATGCGTTGAGAAACATATTGTACCAATCACTGACAATGACTATGGGATTCTCATGAATTTTAAATTTCTTCCGAAGAGATAGTTATATCGCCCATGTTTTCCCATACTTTGAATAAATCACTGGGAAGTGTGTGAGCTCTTATAACTGGTCAATCCCTACACATACAATTTGTGCTATGTACCCTTGATAAACTTGTGATGCAATATAAAAACATGCCCTCCCACCTTAGCCCCGATACGGGAAAAGAATGCATCAACCATCTTTGATGAGTGCTCCCTAGCCTACTCTAATGAAAAGTCATATAATCCTCCATATGTACCAACACAACATCTGCAAAGTCCCTCTATGTGAACCACTCTGGTCTTTTCCTGTAAGTGGTAAACTCACCAGTGTCTGAAACTATCATGTAAGATGTGAAGCACTCTCTACCCATAGTGATGATATGAAAGGTGCTAACACACGAACCCATATGACTTCCCCTGATAAGACAAGAAATCCTAACCTATAAAAACTCAATCGAATCCTCAAAATACTGCTCCTACAAGTAACCAATCCTATGCACCCCATGAGCAAAATCCAGAAAAGGAAGACTAGCCATATAATCAGTATCGGCTATCAAGTTGTCAAACAATGTAATCCAAGGGTCCCAAGATAATATCCACAAGGACCCATCATGTTGATGTTGCACCCCTATGATCATAACCATCTAATCATTATTCTCATACTGGTCATTGTGCTCTCCTTTCCTAGACCCCCAAGTTGAAATCCCTTAAAGGACTGAACTGATTATCCTAGATCATGTCTCAGCAAGGAATCTAAGTGAAGTCAAAGTCTTCCAACCAGCATATATAATCGATCCTAAGTATTGTGAGGGGAAATATACTTCACCATATAGAAAAAATCTCAACAAATCCACTCACAACATCCTTAGAATGATGAAAACCAAACACTGACACAACCTTCTCAATCATCCTCATCATTTAGAGCAATTTATCACTTTGATGAATCTCAACATCCCACAACCACATTGGAAGTCCACCACTCCCAATTTGTTCTTAAATATCTATGAAATGATTCAACATAGCCTTGATCTCCCCTTGTGCACTATTCACATTGATCACATGGTCCAAATGAAATACCTTTATCATGGTCATAATTCCCCCTGTCTCATACAATTGGCTTTAGTGATCCGCTCATGTCCTGTTATATACCATGAAGGAATAAAATAACAACAATATATTCCTATGCTACTGCCTGGAAAGATATAAAGTGACTAATGCATTGGTCAACCCGAAGGGATGACCAAGAACTGATAATGAAGTTGGGAAGCATACCTGTGAGTACCCTTCTCCATGCCCATCATTTGATTATATCTCGGATGAAGATCAATCATCAAGGGATATACTACTCTTTTAATATCACCCATACCCTCACCAATCCTGGGTAAACCAAACTCAATGGTATGCTCAAGGTCTCTATCTAGAGGTCTCCCTGGTGGAAATGATCTAAAACTCCATTATACACCATTGTGTGCTACTGTATACCCCTGTATACTATTTATCCCACTTTATCCTCCTATACAATCAAGTATCTTGTATTCTCTACTATATCCAACACTCTACTGATGTCAACTGAACTTGTATCATAGAGTGTGTCCATATCTGTCATATACATATCCACCCAATCCATGGATGCATATACTTCCTTTCTAGTTGGTCCACAAGGAATGTTCTCATCTATATCCTCCATAACTAAGCCTTGAGACTTTAATGGTCTATCCAAAATAAATGACTTGTGATTTTCACCATGCAAAACATGAGAATAATCAAATCCCCCTGAGCCATGACTCTCCTCAAGTACCTGCAACTCTTATTGTTCCTCATAAAGGATCATAACAAGAGGCCCCTCCCTAAAAAACCAGTACCACTCACTCTCTCAAGTGTCACAGATACCAAAGATAATTGAGTTTCTACTGTAAGTGATGAAGAGTGTGCCAAACATAACTGGTAACAAAGCTCCTCAACCTCCATTTCCTTGTATTCAACGAACTTGAAATCAAGATCCATATCAATGAACAATTGTACAGAATCTTATTTCATTTTTTCTAGTACTTCTATGATCATGTGCAGTTGCAAACTGGTGACTCGACTTGCAACTCCTTTTTTCCTCTCCTCTATCTGGGTTTTCCAAATTAGATCTTCAATGAATCTATGAAAACCATCTACCCTTTTCAACAAGTGTACAATTTTCTCCTCCATGACCAATAATTGATCCTCCAAATCACAAAATTCTAAGGGAATTTGTTCAATTTCATCCTAGTGGTATGGTTTGTCACAAAATAGATTTTCTAATTTACGTTCATATATAAGAATACTATCCCCATTAAAAACAATTGGATCACTAGATGATACCATGCAATCTTCACTTACCATACAATAACCTGTCAAATGATGGGACTCATGTTCACTATCACCACCATACAAAATCTATGATTTTTTTTCACCTCCAAAATCAGCCTCTCCTTTGCCATCCTCCATGCATGGATCCTGGGAAGATGGATGCATATCGCGCGATAATGTTTTAAATATGCATCCTTAATCACATTTAGGTACAATCATGCATGTATCTGCATAAGTATCATAGATAGGATAAGGCACTCAATCCTCATCACACTTAGGTTCTAGCACACCTTCATCATCATAAGCATCACTACTAAGCTATGATGTTGAATCCTCAACATTGGTTGATTGGGACACTTCACCATATGCGCCATCAACCCATCCATCATCTGCATTAGTGTTATGGGCCTCATAGGACAATGATAAAGGTGTATTAAATGTTGTTGTATCATCATCCTTATTATGCAAATCCTCCACATGACTATATGCATGGAAGTCCAACTGTGATTCTGTCAAACCCCCATCATGAGGTGAGTTGTTGGCATCATCAACCTTTCTGGATTTGGAATATTTTCCCTTCTTCTAAACTCATAAGTATGGATCCTTCCACATAGCATGCTCTAAAATTGTTTTCATATTATTCTAATATCCCTTTATGGTTTTTACAAGTTCTATTATGATTTCATCCTTGGTCTTCATCCTACTTGATTCCATGCTAACATTGCTGAAATTTGAGAAATTTAAGTTTTGGTCACTGAATTAATGCAAAATGAAATTTCCTTCCCCTGAATTCCACTCAGTATAGCAGGAAAACCAACTCTTATACCATTGTAATGTCCCTCCTAGGTTATGTTGTTTCTCTATGCTTGTTGCTGCTAAATTTTTATTAGTTTACTCGCTTAGAACTTTTGACAAATGATTGGAAGTAAACCTACCTACCGTTGTCGCATAATTCTTATTCTACTATAACAAGCTAAGTGTATTTCCAAGTGCTGACTTTTGTCAAACACTTAGCTTGTAGGTTCCATTTCTCACTATAATTACCTTTGTTGCTTCTATTGTATTTTATTGTTTACTAATTTGGTTTCATGTTGTGGTTTGTAAATAGTATTCACATTTAGATGTCAAGTGAACTCTCTTTATTGCATTAAAAATGAAGTACAAGACTACAATAGCTTCATTACACACTACAACAATAAATAACTTATCATATTTGATATGATTTCTAATTAAATATGACATGTTGACACTATTGAGTACTGTGGAGAGTCAAATCCAACCCTCTAGGAAGAAGACACTCTTCTCTTGCACAATTTGATCGACACAAGGCATATGCATCCTCCTCCAAAGAGATATGGCTTCCGTACTAAGAAAATATGCCCTCCTATAGTAGATTCGACCAAACAATGGGAACATTAATTCCCAAATTACAAAATACTTGGCCCCTCGACATTGTACTTGACCCAACAACCAAAAAAAATTGGTCAGTAATAAATATCTATGCTCTAGCACTGAAGTCACCCACCAAACAAGAAAAATCAACCCCCAATGGAGCAAATCAACCTCCTCAAAAGATATCGATCTTCATTCAACAAAAAATCATCCAGAAAATAATAAAACTCAACTACCATGATGCGAAACTCAACCAAAATCAAGAACAATGAAATATATGAATGAACTTTCTTCCACGACCAACTAAGATAGACATTCTCACCACTGAACCCAATCTTCCATTCTTCTATAGGGATTTTCATCCAAACAGATAAAGCCACAAGATCTCTCTTAAATTAATTTTTAGAAAATAACAATCCATAATGAGAGAGGGCGCCATCATTCCTCTTTTATTTCCTTCTTCACCCATTTTCTAACCATTTTACCTTTTTGTGACCCTTTTAAATTTAAATATTAAAATGACCTTTCTAATTTTTAATTGACTATTTGTCACAATGTCACTTTATAACCATTTTTCCATTTTTCCTAATGTCGCTTTAGAAATAAAACACTTTAGGCCTAAGTGACATCAAATAACCATCTTGACCCCCTTTTCTTTCTTTTCTATAGCCTATGAGAGTCTGTAAGGATACTGCACCATTAACCTAGAGTGATCACTTAGAAATTGAGATGACATTGTATTATACTGATTCCAAATGTATGTTGACTATATCAAGGTGCATGGTGCTAACTTGATTGGGTTTAAATTTCACTTCCCCATTTTATGGAGCCCTGTACAAGATGAAGAAGGAGAAGATGACTTTTGGGACATTATCAATAAGAGGTTTGGATACCATGCAAGAGAAAAGGAGGGACATCCTTCCTACAGTTGGAGCATTGCATGCTTAGAATCCTCACCACCAAACTCCCCAGGACCAGGTAAGTAGAGGAAGATTGCATGGGGACATTCAATGTATTTGGTTGGGGGGAGATGATGAGCCTCGACAATGTCATATTTAATCAGGATTTTAGAATAATCTACATCCATTTTTGTCTATCTTTCTAGACTTTGCCTATCCTTTTAGTTTTTAAATGACAATTTTGGCATAAGATATTTATTGGCTTTCATTTTGTCATATTTCACTGACTATTTGATAATAAGTAGGAATGGCGTGTGCTTATGACTACCTGTAAAAATGTCATATATATTGTGTGTTATAGGTTACGACATAAATTCTATAGGAACCCATGTAAATGTTTGTAGTGTAAAGCCATTTGCACTATAGAAACTCTACGGGAACCTATGGAAAATTTTTCACTACAGAAAATATAAATGAACACAGAGAATATTTTGCACTACATAAACTCTAGAGGTTATTGTGGATCTATTTTTAGGGTAAAATCACAAGTCTAAGTAAAAATTTCATGTGAATTGGGTCTTGAAAATTGCTAATGGCATGATTTTGGAAAAACTCTTGAATTTTTCGACCGTAATAGTTTTTAGCTGAACTATTTTTTTGACCGAAACTTAAATCTAATGACACCCTTGAAAAATATAACACAAATTTTAAATTTAACAACAATTTTCCATTAAAACTAGCTTTTGGTCGAAAAAATATTAACTTTCGGCCAAATTGATACTTCAGTCGAAAACCTTTAATTCTGACACATTTTAGAAAAGTATGGGTTCACTTTAGCTTACTCCAACATGAAAAGGATTGGACAACTTAAAATACCATGAGTCTGATTTCAGAACTAGTATCAACAATTTCAAAAATGAATCTACTTTCTTTTGATACAATTTGTATTCAATTTAATTTTTTTTTAGTAATTTTAGTTAATTTTATAATAAATGTGCACATATTATTTTTAGATGACATAATGATTCATTAAAATGAAAACTCAATATTTGCAATACTACAAAGTAAAAAATTATGAAAAAATTATATTATGGAACCTTTCATCATCCTCTTCAAAAGGGTACTTTTAGATTTTGATTTTAAATAAAAATCAAGGCACGCAAATGGTGTCAATCTAAATGTGTTTAAAATATGCAGCTTTTTCAGATTGATCAAATTCAAAAAATTGTAGCAATTATAATATTCATCCATTGTCTTCAAAACTATAGTCATACTTTAATAGAGTTTGTTTAGATTGTTGCAACATACTTCATTTTTCATAATAAAAGTTCAATAATGAGTAAATTGGTGTCAACAAACATAACTCATTATGAGAGCCTTCATTTTTTAGAACATAGTATCAAACAATCACCAAAATGACATATCAAATATCAATAATATTTTTTTTTTAAATAATCAATAGAAAGATAAAAAAGTTGATGGAATTTTTTTTTACTGTAAAGTGAAACTCTAGATAAAAATTACTTTTATTTACTAAACGATGAAAAACTTATGAAAAAATATCTTAGTTTCTCAAAAAATAAGGAAAATAAACACCAAGATTCATGGTTTTACCCTTTACAAAGATATAATAAATCCTATTTTTTTTTCTAAAGACTTGGAACTCCACATGGTCAATTAAAAAAATGGTTGGATGATAATCGAGATCCTTGGAGGATGATCTTGTCGGAATAAAATTTTATAGGATATATGCATGAAACATAATTATGGTTCATTCTGATAGTCACGAGTTTATAATTAAAAAAATACAATTTTCACTCTGTATTAGGTCCATTGATGAACAAGACCATTAATAGTTGCAGCTAAGGATAAGTTTGGAAACCGCCAATGCTCGAGTTATTAAAATAATATTTGATATTTGTTTATATTCAACCTATTGCTAGTTTTTTTTAGGACAACTTGAGAATCGCTACTTCTCAAGCATGTCCAAAATGATTTCCTAATTTTAGATTGGTAGGGGATGTTATAGAAACAAATATCTCGCACTTATAAAATATATCGAACAAATGTTGAGAAACTCACGAATGTAATCAAAGTGTTGTTTAATTGAATTGCTCGAGCTTGGTTGTTTTTTTCTACATGTTTGCATTAAATTCATTTATCTATTGTTGTACCTTTTTTCAACATTTTGTCTAAGGAGGTAAGGCCCACTCAATATTTGAACATGTGTTGTAGTCTTTAATTATGTAGATTTGTATTACTGGTAGTTTATACTTAATTTTAATTTCATTTCTTGGATTATAGTTTCCTTGATAGGATGGATTGCATTTCCTTACAGATCATAATTTTCATTTTCTCTTTATCAATATTGTTATATTTCAGTTGGCTTGCATTATTTTCATGAATCAAAGTTATCATATTTAAAAAAAATTCATGTCACACATGAACATTTGCATTTCCTTGATAAGTTGCACTCATTGCGCTCAATTCAATAATTAGACTTTTCAATAATCACACTTACTACTTAAGAGATTTTCTTTCTTTGATAAGTTGGAATCATTGTTCTCAATTTAATAATCACGCTTACTACTTCGGATTATACACATAGGAGATTTGCACTGCTTTGATAAGCTGCAATCATTGTTCTCAATTCAATAATCGCCACTGACCTACATTTGGAAAGAGTAGTCTTTACATTTACTTTCCCTATTCTGTGGTTTACATTCCGTGCAACTTAGTTCCCAATAGTTGTTTAGCTTCCTAGGTTCATAGTAAGACTTGTGTAACTATCCATATCTTTGTTTGCAAGTGAGATTACTGAAACTACAACTTCACATTAGAAAAACTAGTGCAAGAAGGAAATTTGACCAAAGTGCACTTAGCAAATCAAAATGTTACCTCACTTTGACACATAGATTCTTATAAAATAAATATAAAATAATGTTATTTTTTTTTAAAGAAAAATAGGTTGCAATATTACTCCTTGTTCTTTACATGTATACTAACTTTGTATATTGATTTTAACAAAGACGTATATCTTATACTATGGAAAAAATAAAATCTTAATGATACAAACTATCAAAAATAATATAGTTATGATAAGTTTCAATAAATAAAAATTTGATATTTAGAAAGGTTATTTAATTTATGACAATAAATTTCAATAAATAAAAATTTCCACATTTCATATTTATTTATATTTCTATTACATGTAATATGTCAAAACAAAGAATTATTTGTCTTCACTCGCCCATTCATTAAAAAATATTAACTAATAAATGTGAATAAAAATACTATTTCATTATCCTTATACAACTTGGAATACAAAGATTAGAAGTAAAAAAGAAAGACAACTTGGAATACAAAGATTAGAAGTAAAAAAGAAAGAGAAAATGCCACTTAAAAGATAAAATCATTTGTCAGTTGTGTATCAAGTTCAGAAGTTAGGAATACAAAGATTGCAAGTAAAAAGAAAGACAAAATAACACTTAAAAGATAAAATCCTTTGTCAATTGTGTATAAGTTCAAAAGTTTAAAAAACAAAAAAGGGAGAAAATGCCCCTTAAAAGGTGGAGTGTCATGGTGAGGAGTTAACTCACAATTAATAAACACTAGTACATATAAGCAAATTTGTGACTGTTTTTCATTGATATTGCCACACTTATCCGTCGCAATTTCCACGAAAGCTAAGATTTTTTTTCGTCGGAATAATTTCGTTGCTATATCCACAATCAAGGTGTGCATGGAAACATCGACGAAATTATCTCTCCACATGTCACCACCTTCAATATTAGTTAACCCTATGCATCGTCGCAATTACGACAAACTATCATCACAATAACAACGAAGAAATGTGGCAATTACAACGAACCTTCGTTGCAATTGGGATGAAAAGTTATGCCAAGCCAATAACTTACGATGTAGTTGCTGAACATGCGATGAAAGTCTGTAACAACTTGCAAGGAAAAAATGTGGTAATATCGACATGTGCAATATCTCAAAACCAAATTTATGATGCACATGTTGTATATGCGACGAATATTCGTGGAAAATTGCGATAAAGTTTCGTTGCTATAGCGACAGTTGTGGTAAAATAGTAAAATATTTCCGACGAACTTGCGTCGATATTGCGACGATGACTTTAGGTTTAATTTTTTTTTTTTACATGAAATATGGTATACCATATTGTATGCCATATTACAATGTAATATGGTAATGCCATATTACATTGTAATATAGCATTACTATTACATTGTAATATTCTAATATTCTAATATATTGTAATATATATATCCCCTACAAATAATCAAGGCACTAACCAACCAAATATTGTAAGCATGTGTTATCATGAAGTTGGATTAGAAGTAAGGATACCAATATGACAATATACACAAAGAAT
>JASDQU010220742.1:1556-15503 GCA_032191745.1 Picea mariana
TTAGCTTTTACTGCCATGTCATTATTGTCAAAGATCCTCTCCAAAGGGACTAGTCCCTTTGGAATGTGATTGCTTGCTAACTACACAATGTGATGATTAGAAATCTTCTCTAAAAATACATCATCATGTGTGTTACTCTCAGAATATGTAATGCAGAAAATTCATCAACGCCTTCCAGGAATCTTTTGATCTCAAGATCATCCTCAAATACCTTCCAGTGCTTGACACTGTCGGGTATAGAGGGTCTGTATTTTACTTCTATATCATATTTGAGCTTTGGTGGAAGGGGAACTTTGAAATTACTTGCTAAAACAGCCAGAGAGTCGGCCACCACATTCTCTTCTCTAGGAATGAATGAAATGTTGAAAGCCAAGAAAAGCTGTCTATTAAATCCCACACTTCATTCCTATAAGTTCTAAGCCTCGGATGCTTGTCTTGGTAAAGATTCCTGACTTGTTTTACAACCAAATCGACATAAAAAAACACAAATATTTTTTTGACTCCCATGTCTCTTGTGACCCTCAAACCCAACACACGAGCTTCATACTCTGTCACATTATTGGTAGTTTCAAATTCTAATTTATAGGACATGGGTATGGTCTCTTGAGTTGGTGAGATAAACACCATTCCAACACCAACACCTTCCTTGGAGGAGGCTCCATCAAATAAAATTTTCCAAACATAGGTAGTCAAAAGGGGGCTTTCACAGAGAGTAATGGGCTTTCTGATTTCAAAAGGAGGCTCGAGGGAATCGGTGAGTTGCAACAAGCTAGATCCTAAATTGATATCCAGGGCAAAGATAGGATGATTGGTGGGGTCTACCTCATCACTAATCATGTACGCCAGCTGAGCTTCTCTGTATAGTATCCTATGCTCCCCTCTAAACATTGGAATAGTAGCATATGTGAGGTCCATCTGTAATGTTCCCCCAAGTATTTTTATCCAAGATCTTGACAATAACATACCGAACTTAGGGGGCACATCAGCTACCACAATGTCCATGACCACACTTTTCATGGACAACTGAAACAAGGTCACGACCAGATCTTTGATAACCCCAAGACACTGCACCCTTCTTGAATCGAAAGAGTACAAATCATGGTAAGCCTTAGTGACTCCCAGCCCGAGTTCTTCCATGAAAATTTTGGGCATGAGATTATGAGATACCCTAGAATCCATCAGATAATTATGCAACACATTATCATGAATGTTCAGGGATGTATAGAAGGGAGGGGATGAATCAACTCTATCTTCTACCATAGTGCCTAAGATGACCGCCAAATTTTCATCTTGGAGGTTCACTGAGTCTGTGGAATGGCGGGAAGGCTCGGACTGCAGTAGTTTAGAGAGGGACCTTTTAAGATATTCATGTTTGACTAGCTCTGAAATGGGCACAAAAATTCTAATTTTTTGAATTTCATGCTCAAATCTAAATAAGGAAGGAGGCTTCTGAACTTCCCTTACCTCTGAGACAAGGTCTTTGACTATTGGTGAGAGATTCTAATCTTTCTTTCCCTTGCTATAATTTGCTGCACCTTTAGTAGGCTTTTCTATAATGAGGGGCTGATCAGGGGTGTATGAATTCCCCTCTTTCTTCTTTGACCTGAGATTATATTTATTGGGACTGTTATTATTAGCTTTCTGCCCCCTACTCAACTCATTTATTTGACTGTTCATGAGGAACTCCTCGTAGGCAGACTGAGTTAAATGGGGAAAAGGGGAGGTGTCTCCAATACAATGAATTTCGGGGTCAAGCTCTTCCTCTTCCGTCTCCTCATCATCAATGAGGTTATTTTGGAGAGGGGTTTGAATCCTCTGAACATCTCTATCTCTGTTCCTTTGTTCCCTTGGCATAATTTGAGGGACATTGTTATTCGGCCTCCTGGAATTTCCTCTATTGTAAACATTTTGGGGATTTATGTACACAAGCTTCCCTTCTAATTCCAACCTTTCCATCCTAGCTGAAAGTTATTTAAGTATCTTGGTTACTTCATCCATTTGAGGGGGGAGGGCAGAGAAACCTGAAGTGGAGGTTTCAGGTCTCTACCTAGGTATGTCCTTATCAATCTTATTTCTGAGTCGAGAAACAACCAATATATTAGACTCTACTTCTACAAAAACATCTTGCATATGAGCCAGGGAAGTGGCTCTTCTTTCTCTCAACAAGAGGCGGAAATCAGGGTCAAAAGCATTGGCATAAGTAATTTTGGCTGAAGCCTCTATAGGATTTATCTCTGTAGGGATCTTATTGTACATCTTGTTAAACCTTTTGGAGAAGTCAGAGACAAATTCTCCCTCTTTTATCTTTAGGGACCCAAACTCTGTGATATAATACATGAAATCCTTTTTATCCCCCCATTGTCTCAGGAAGACACTATCCAAAGCCTCAATCTTGTCGATAGATCCGGGAGGCAAGGTCCTAAACCATTTCCTAGCCTCGCCTTTAAGGCTTTGAACACAAATCCTCATCCACACATCTACATGCATGATGACATGATGATCTGTAAAACTGTAAAAGGCCTCAAGGTGTTCCTCTGCGTTTATGTCTCCTTCGCTTGTGAACTTGGGCAACTGTTTAAGGTAGTCATTTGATGGGAGGGCATTAATAGGCCGAGGAAAAAAAAGGGGGGCATACCTAGCTACTATTATGGCCTCCATCTAGTCATAGGGGGATTTTCTTCTGCCATAGGGACAATAGGTGGAGGAGAAATAGGAGGGAAAGGGGTTTGGACAGGGGAGATCGTAATTGAGCTTCGATGAGGATTTAGAGAAAAGGCTACATGGTTTGAGAGAGCAGGAGATTATTTGTGCACAGTAGCAACAATAATAGGAGAAGGGGTGGTAAATCCCAGATTAGGGAAATATCCTGAGGCATTGGGTCTAAACCATGGTACAATTCAGGGGAGAAAGGAGTGACAAGGATTTCTCCCTCTAATCCTAGACCAGGAGGGGAAAAATCAACAGGGACACTCCCAAAATTTAAAGTTCGGGAAACTCCAGCAAAAGGTATGACAGGGGACTGAGGAGAAGAAAATGGAGCTTCAAAAGAAGGACATGGAAAATTATCAGAAATACCTGGTTCAACAGTAGAAGTTCCTTCTCGAGAAGCCTTTCCCCTCCTGATAATTTTCTCCGGGGCAACTTCAGGTGTAGCTAGAGGCAGATGTGGATGAGACCACATGTGTTTGCCTTTTGAAGCCAACTGAGCAATGAGGTCAGACTAGTTGAGTCATCAAAATGGATTCGCCAGGTGCACAGTAGAAATCTTAGATGTACTGAGTTCTGATGCACCTTCAGAACCAACAAGCTTTGTCATTCAATCCTGGGGAAAATATTTAACTTCATCCCCAACAACAACGCTAGAAATGTTAGCACCATAAGTCACTCCTGGATTGCAGCAGGAGTAAGCCCGTGTTACACATTATTTTGGTCATTCTAATGATGATATCATAGACATGTGTTCAAGCTCCCAACATGGCTTTTTGCCTGAGAAAAAAAACTTCTTTCCTCCTCTACAAGGTTGTTTTTTAGAAAGGGTCCGTAGGCTTCTCATACTACATAGTGCAAAAATATATCATTTCTGCAGGATACTCTATGGCTGGCCTGCTGGATTTCTGCAGGTTGCTACATAGGCAGGGTGCGACGGTGTTCCAAAGTTAAAAGAGGAAAGAGGTTTCATGAAGTTTCTAGAAGGGAAATCTTCTAGAATGTGAGGTGGTGTCCATGTGGTTGTGATCCTACTGGTTTCTCTGATTTGGTGGGATCATCCTCATCCTTTTAACCACTTTACCTTCTCCTATATAATCATGGGCTTCTCATGGAAAAGTTTAAGCAATAAGAAGTAAGATTAAGCAAAGAATTGATGAAATAATAGGCTAAAGACTGTGTGAAGAATCTTGCTCTTACTGATACTTGAGGCCTCCATTTTTCCATCAAGATTTTGTGGATTATCTTCATGCGAATTTCGGAGAAAGTGTATGTGTGTGTTGGAACAAAGGAACACTAAAATGGAATTTGCGACATCAAGGCGATTCAGTTGTATCTTCTACTTTTCATTAATATAATACGGTGGAACGTCTCTTTCCCATAAAATGATTAATGTTTTATTACATGACTCCTTGATCGCATGTTTAGGTTGTCATTGAATTCTACTATTGCTTATTTCACGTTGGTTGGTTTTTGTTGTCACAGATCTAATTCTACAAGAGAATTGGAGTGAAGTAGGGACAACAAAGATATAAGGAAATGCTTCGTAAGGTATGTTATCTATTCATCTTTGGATAGTAAACTCAATGATTTCAACATAGGGAAAGCATCTTGTTCCGTCTCGTTTTTTTCTAGATCTAGGTGGATCTAGGGGGATCAGTTCATGTCCGCATCTACTAATTTACCCAATAACAAAATTGGCGACTCCATTGGGGAAGACAACTTGATTGTGGTTTTTTGTTGGCTGTTTACTTTTGACCTATCCTTTTTACTTGATATCAATCTCTGAGTCTCTGGGAGACCCATTCACTCTCCCTGGGTTTAAAAGTCCACCTAGATGTTTTTCCTTTTTCCCCAAATTTCTTGATTTTTCAAACACGTCCGCATTGCACCTTATAGATAGCCTGCGAAAACCATTCATTTCTGCACCCTGGTGGTTTGTTTCAGCGCGGGATTTCCGCACCCTGCATGTTTTTGGCTCACGGAAATCATCCATTTCTGCACTGTGTTATACTTCCCACCTGCGATGGCGTTTGAATTTTTTTTTGGTTTGGGTTTCGACCTCTACTGCCGTCCAGTTTTGCTTTAGATGGCTGGACAAGGATTTTTAATGCTAGTTCTTGAATTCTTCTGATTGCTTCAGCTTGATCTTGATTGGTTTCGGAGATCGAATACCTCTCTTTTGATCTTTTTTCAATCTTTGTTTTTGATTTTTATCAACAAGGATATAATATCTGGACTTGCGTCCGAGTTCTTTCTCGATCAAAGGTCATGGTTTGGATTTGTAGGTTGGTTACATCTTTTGGATTGTTTAATGATCAAAAAAACATTTCTTATTCATATTTGAAGAGACATTTTCTTATCAATTTTTATTTTTATCTCCATTGAAAGATCGATTTGGGTGTTTGTTGAGTGCTTTATTTTCATTGATTGCTTATCCTTTCTTAGTTACATCTCTGTTTTGGTTTCTCGAAAGGAAAAAATTAAAGTCTTTTTAGTCTTTTAAGCAACCATTTATACATAAAATATTGGTGTTTGAAAAATTGAAAGAGAACGAATAGTGAAATTATATTGTCCATGATTATTTGGTATTACATTCAAAGAAAAAATAATTGTATGCCGTAGTTCACATTGTTCCAGAAAAATGCTTTCTCCCTACTGTAGATAGAATTCATCAAAAGAAAGTTTGTATCATTCATTTCTATTTTCACATTATTGGGTCGAAGTCTCACACAACATTGGTTTCATTCCCATCTCCCTCTTGAGTAACAAAAACCTTTAATAATATTGCAAACTCTAAAAATTTAACTAGTAACTTTTTCTAGGGCTCTTTTACACCAAGATTAGCTAGGCTAGAGCTTTGGAATAGGCAATGAGACACACTCTCCAAAGAAAAGAACAAACAATAGTATATTGTGATAGGGAGTGTTCAAATCCATTTGCAACATTTTATCCAAGGAAGCCCTTCTCACACAAGGGTCAAACCTGAGGTCACATTGAGATTGACAAGGTTACTCACCCTGGTTTGTTGGTCTCAGTGTAGAGATTGCATGTATTATGGGGGTCGCTTGAAGGTATACCCACAATGATGAGTGGAAGCCTCTCAATTTGATTTCGAGCTCGATACCCTGCACTTGCATGTGGATCAGACTGTTGACTGTTTCCCTAGGCATCATTGTTGTTTGTGGTAACTTTAGTATCCTATCTTCTTAGGATCTTACACAAGGTGACTGTGGAGGGGCAAGTCTTCATGGTACTTGCAATCGATGTTGACCAGAATCACTCGGGCTCCTTGGAGGGTATACCCATGATTATGTGTGGGAGCTTGCACCTGGGTGTAAGTCCGTTAAGCAGGTCGTCAACGTAACTTTTCCACCCTAGCCCAACCCCTTCTTATCTTGGTCTCGCGACGTTGGATTTCATCACCAACTAGTGACGTTGAAATGAGAAGTTTTATTTTCCTAGTTTGAACTCTAGATTTTATTAGTGAGTGCTGTTTGTTTTCGTAGTTGGCCATAGATTTTTTTTGTCAAATTTTTGGTTCTGCCAACATAGATCCTCCTCGTCGTTCACATAGGGTACAGGGACTTCCAACGAAAAACATGGAAGATTCGACCCCTATACCCCCTCACACATCAGAGAGCTCTCCTCAATAGAGTGAAGTCTAGGATACCAACGTAATACACAAGGAAGGTTCAGCCTCTTTGGAAATTTTCCAAATTATTTCTGATTCTATGGAAGCTTTCTGCATCCCTCCTGGATATGAAAGACGTTTTCTCCGGATGAATTCTGCTGGGGAACTTGTTGTTATTTCTTCTGGAACTCTAACCAGACCTTTTGGAGCTGGTGATCCTTTTTGGACTACTAACATAGTTAGAATCCCACCTCGAATGGTGCAAGACATTTATGGCTCAAGGGTAGGAGCAGATATACCCACCATCCCTGAGCTACCCGAGACGTCTGCCATCCTCACAATATCCCTAGGTCATTTTTCCAGTACCACTGCCTATCTCTTTGCTGGCTCAAAAGCACAGTCAGTTAGTCCTAGTTCAACCATCCCTTTTCAAATGGCCCACTCTACAATTCTTCCTCGTGCTATGACTATTCCCACCGGGAATACAATGGTTAACCATGCTCCCATTGGTACACCACATTCCTCTAGACCTACCCCTTCTCTTCCTCTTGGGTATCACGCTTTGAATCCTTCTGTTGCCATCCACACCCAAATTCCATTCGGAGTACCACTTGGGCATAATACCTCTGCTGGTTATGTTCCCACACCTTCCCAAGTCCTCTCCGGAGGATCTTATCCACCTCATCATGGCGGATCTAGCCCTAGTGGCTCCAATCCAATTGGTAGCACTCATCATCTACTCACTTCCGGTTACCAGATTTCCATTGGGGGGCAATCTTATGCCGGGGGGCAACCTCAATCTGGGGGTCACACTCAAATTGGGGTGCCTCCTCTATATGGAGGAAATTTTCAGGTTGGAACTTATAATTCACAATCTCGACCGAACACATCAAACTTGTTAGATCACCTTTGGAACCTTCAAGAAAACCCACAACCCTCTGGGGGGAAACCTTCTCAAACTAGTGTTTCGGTACCCCTAAACTACGGTCAACCATATCTGGGTTCTTTGAATCCCACTTGGGGCCCGAATGTTCAGTCCAGTACTCCTTTCCAAGGGAACATCCCTTACCAACCCAACCCCATGGGCTACATGCCTCCAAACCAACAACCGAATTTGCCTGGATCTTCACATTATATGAAAACTGCTTACGGTCCTACTGTTATACCGACGGAACTTCCTCCCTAAAGTCACTAGTACCCTCATGTGAATAGACAATTACCCTTTTTGGCCACTTTGGACCTCCCTGATCTGTCTAGAATTTTAAATGACCCTATCCATCACTCTCCTCATTGGCCTATCATACCAACCAAACTACCATCCGACATTCCTAAGTTCAATGGTAAACCAGGAGAGGATCTGAACAATCATGTCATGACTTTCCACCTTTGGTGTTCATCCGACTCTTTGATGGATGACTCCATTCGGTTATGTCTTTTTCAACGAACTCTCATGGGTTCAACCGCGAAGTGGTATATAGAATTACCACGAGGCTTCTTCATCGATTTCAATACCCTAGCTATGGATTTCCTCACTCACTACCAGTTGCCAATCCATTATGAAATGGGAACCGATATTTTGAGTTCTTTCAGGCAAAGTAAAGCCACTCATATCTCTGATCACATTCATGAGTGGAGACGAAGACGACATCTAACCAAACTCGACCTTCATGATCAGTTATTGGAAGAATGGTTCACGAAATCCTTCGTGAATGACATATCTAAAGAAATTGTCATGGGTGGAGTTGTCACAGAAGAACATGTGATCAATCATTCCCAATACCTCAATCTCATTTATTCACAAACGGGTACTCTTTACAATCTTCTCCCTGATGCACCTTGTCCTTCTACCACAACCACCTCAATAACCCCAACAACTTCTCATGCTGCTGATGGTGTGATAGGTACTTTCCATGCCCAATCGCAATCTACACAGGCCTCTCACACCACACCCAAATCCCATTCTTCTAATGTTCAAACTGCTCCAACGCCCACCCCTCCCACCGGTAAAACTTCAGAAGTGAATGTCGTTCAATCGACTCCTACTGGTAAGAATAAATCCAAAAAAGGGAATAGTAGGAATAAAGAGGATAAAAATCATAGTCCACAATCCGACAAGACCAAGACACAACCTGTTGATGATAAAGATAAACGCAAACCTCACTATCCTTGCCTTATCTCTGGTGATGATCACTACACGAAGGACTGTCCAAGAAGCTTTGAGGTCACAAAATTCCTCCAAGGGACCCCAAAACCTCCTACACCCGTCGTCTTGTCTCAACCCTTCCCTTCTAAAAAACAGGCTCAATTGGTCATCCATGATCAACCTTCTTCCTCCACTACCTCCTATGTACTTATGTGTAACGGTGATTCAAAGAAGAATGACATCACACTTACCACTCATGCCAATGATTAATCTTCCTCCAAGGAGAAATTTGACGATATGCCACCTCCGTTGGTTCAATAATCTCCCTCGACTCCACCTTCCAATGGTCCTCTTCATCTTGAATGACCAAGCCTCGATACAATCCTTGACCCTCCTCCTAAGGGCATGGTTCAGAAGTTTGCCTTCAATCCCCATGCATGTACTTCCTAGAACTACAGTATCATAGAAGATCTAGCACAAGCACCGTCTGCGATGTCAACCCTCGAAGTCCTTCAAAGTTGTCCTACAAAACGGAAGGCACTGTTGAAAGCTATTAGTGGGATCGACCCCACAAATACAAATTTAATAATATTTGACTTGGAATATCACATTCCAAAGGTACCCCCTCATCTCACATTTCAAATACAAGTTGTTGTTGCTGACAAGAAAATTTGTAGAACAATTATTGATGAGGGTGCCTCGACGTGTGTCATGTCTATCACCTGCTGGAAAGCCAATGGATCTCCTCCCTTAACTGAATCACAAAACATGCTCAAATACTTTAATGGCTCTGGATTTAAACCCTATGGTGTTCTCCCTTCATTTCCTATTATGTTAGAAAGAAAAATGGTCAGCTTTGAAGTTGAGGTCTTTAACGCACCTCTCGATTATAATATTTTACTTGGCCGTAGATGGATCGATTCCATGCATGTAGTCGTGTCTACTCTTTTCCATATCATGCACTTTCCACATCAGGGAAAATTATTTTCAATAGACCAACTGGCCTTCTTTAACTCTGATACACATACCAATAATGTACCTTTCATTGCAAAGACACCCCCTGGGTATGAGAATGTTGGTGTGGATCTACTAAAAGATTCCACTTTGATGGGTAATTTTCCAATCCCACCACCTGAAGTTCCACCTCCTTTGGTTTCCTAGATTAACATGATCTCCACCTCTATTCACAAACCTCCTGTGTCTTCTGACCCGTGGATAGTACCCACACCCAGTGATTATCTTCAATACGATGACCATATGCCTTTAAGTCTGGTTGAATCTGCCTACTGAACCATTCAATTGGCTAACCCTTCTACTCCCTCTCTTGGTTCTTCGTCTCCTGATCCATTCCATGTTATTTTTCCCACAGATGAGATGATTATATCGATTATGTCGATGGAAGATACCCCTTGGGATGATGGACATCATCGTTCCATTCTCTTTCTCAAACAACACAACATCGAGAGTTACCAATGGATCTCGACTCCGTCGACTGTTATCATTATTTATCCGGTTCCTGAATCCACACAAGATGTGTTATACGAAGGGAACTTAAGTAACATTTCTCCCACCATGCCCCTTGACATATTTATTAAAACTGGAGTTGTCGAAAATGTCCACATCAGAGATTCATGTTCCACTGATGAAGTTGTTACGTATAAGTCACTTTTTCAATAATTTCGTGACATATTCACGTGGAGCTACGAAAAGATGCCGGGTATCAACCCTGATATTGTTGTACATGAAATTAAGACCTACTTGGACGCTAAAACCGTCCAATAGAGACTTCACTCGGTCCACCCCCGTAAAGCAGCTGCTATCAAGCTTGAAGTTGAAAAACTTCTTAAAGCTGACTTTATTTATCTAGTGTCTTTGACTAATTGGGTATCCAATCTAGTTCCGATTAACAAGAAACAAGGTACGATCCGTGTCTGTGTTTATTATAGGGATATCAACAAAGCTTTTCCTAAGGAAAACTTTCCTACCCCCTTCATTGACCAAATCATTGACGATTGCGCCTGAAGTGAAATCTTCTCTTTGATGGACGGTTTCTCTGGATATAATCAAATCAATATCTTACCCACGGATCAACACAAAACCTCTTTCATTTGTCCTTGGGGAAATTTTGCCTAGCGGTAACTGCCCTTCGGTTTGAAGAACGTCGGTGCAACATTTCAACGTGCTATGTCTTATGATTTCCATGATATTAATCACATTGTACAACCATATTTAGATGGCCTACCAGCGCATTCCATGCATCGTAGTGATCATCCAGCCCACCTCCGAGCCATTTTCCTTCGCTGTTGGTTCTATTGTATATGCTTAAACCCACACAAATGTGTATTTTGTGTGGAGTCTAACCAACTCTTGGGTTTTATTGTGTCACTTCAAGGGATCAGGGTAGATCCTTTGAAGGTCAAGGTGATCCTCAATCTCCCTCCTCCTTCCTCACTTCACCAACTACAAAGTTTGCAAGGGAAGGCAAACTTTCTACGTCGTTTTATCCCAAATTACGCTGAGCTAACACTCGGATTTACTCGACTATTAAATAAAGGCTCTGAGTTTGTATGGGACACCACTGCCATCAAAGTCTTTGATGCTTTGAAGTTAACTTTAACTTGTAACCCGCTAATTTTCCCGCCCGATTATAGTCGAGATTATTTCCTTTATCTCGCTGCTTCAGACTCGACCATCACCATGGTTCTAGTCCAAGAAGACGATTTACACAAAGAACATGTCATTTATTATTTGAGTCGGAGTCTCACGACTATCAAAGCCAAGTACTTAAATGTTGAAAAACTGGCCTTGGCAACTATTCAAACTGTCCAAATTTTCCGTCACTATATTCTATTACGCAAGACCATTGTAATTTCAGATTGCAACCCTATGCAACAAATTCTTACATGTCAATTGCTAGGGGGAAAATACTCCAAATGGATAGTGATTCTCCAAGAGTATGACTTAGAATTCGAATGCGCTAATTCCAAGAAATCCTTGGTGTTTTCTGAACTAATATGTAACCTTCCCTCCGCTGAGACAGAAAAAGTGGCAGAAGATTCCTTACCCGACAAATCCCTTTTTTTGATCAGTTCTAATGATCCTTGGTATGGAGATATTATCATTTATCTCCAGACTCAAACTTTCTATCCAGAGCTCTCTTGTACAGACCGTCGTCATATCTGCTATCAATCTCATCAATACATCATTCTCGGTGACACTCTTTATCGTCAGGGTGTTGACACTATCTTATGTCACTGTCTCACTTTTGATGAGGCTGAGAAAGCTCTGAATGACTGCCACTTTGGAGCATGTGACATTCATATGTCCAGGTATGCCACTGCCCAAAATATCTTTCGATTTGGTACTTCTGGCCTTCTTTATTTAAATATTGTATAACTACCGTCCAGAAATGCCACGTTTGCCAAACATACAACCATAAGATCTGATCTCATCCTGCTCCTTTACAACCTGTAGTTTATGTTGGACCTTTCACTAAATGGGGCATCGATTTCATGACTTGTAACCCTCACTCGATCGGGGGGCATGTATACATTATCGTAGTTGTTGATTATTTCATGAAATGGGCTGAGGTGATGCCTACATTCGACAATACAGGAAAAAATATAGCTCTATTCATATTCAATCACATCATTGCACGATTTGGAATCCCACAGTCTATCATCACTGATCATGGTAGCCACTTTCATAACTTCATGATGTCTGAGCTCACAGAAACGTTGGGTCTTCGACATGAAAACTCAACCCCCTAATACCCACAGGCCAATGGCCAAGTTGAAGCAATCAACAAGGTTCTTATCACCATGCTTCGACAAATTATAGGAATTCACAAAACGAGTTGGCACACGATGTTGTTTTCAACGTTATGGGCTTATTGGACATCCGTGAATTCTGCCACAAGGTTTACACCTTTCCAATTAGTGTATGGTTTAGAAGTTGTCTTACCGATTGAATGTGAAATCCCATCGTTAAAGCTAGTTGTTGAACTTCTTCCAAACACCTCTGCTAAAGAAGAATGTTTGTTGTATATTATTCAATTGGACGAAGCTCGTTGAGATGCCACCCTAGTTATTGAAAACCAGAAGAAATGCGTCAAGGCCCAATACGACAAACATGTCAAACCACGTGTTTTCTCTGAGGGCGATCTAGTTCTCCTCTATGAAAAATATCATGATTTGCTAGGTGCTGGAAAATTTGAAGCTATGTGGCGAGGCCCTTATATTGTCAAATGAGTGTTGGAGAAGGGAGCCTACAAGTTAGTAGATTATGATAGCATTCCTTTGAGTGAACCCATAAATGGGCTTTACTTAAAGAAGTACTATGCTTAGAATATCTTTTCATGAGTGCTTGTATTTTACTGTATCATACTGTAGTGTGCTATGTTTGTGTGTTTTTTTGTTATTCGGTTTCTACCCTCGACCGCTTATCTTGCATTGTGCTTGGTTTTCAGATGTCGGAGTCTTTTTTACCCTACCTTGGCTTCACCGATGGTGGTTGTGGTAGCACTTAGAACCTAGCTTCTGCTACATGGGCAATCTATGCACCCACGAACGAACTTATCAGTCTACATGGTGTTTGCCTCGGTCATGCAACCAATAATATAGTAGAGTATAGCGCCGTCATCGAATTGTTGACTGATGCTATCTCACTTGGGGTTTGTTGTCTGGTTATATGACTTGATTCGTAGCTAGTAGTGCTACATTTAATTAATGTCTATGCTATTCGAAGTCCTACTTTGTTACAGATATATTTACGAATTCGCCTCTTGGAACGTTATTTTGATTATATCGAGTATCAACACATTCCTAGATGTCTAAATACATTAACTGATGCATTAGCTAATTATGTGTAAGACAGAGATATGATACATTTATAAATCCAATCACACATCACATGTATTATACAAAGCAAAATAAGCCAGTAGAAGCCTCATGTATATATATAACGATCAATTTTTTTTTACAAAAAGATTGTTTTTTTCCGAAGACCAAAATTTCAAAAATGAATCTCATAGCTTCTAAAAAAATGGCATCATGGATGTTTCTCTCGGTAACACACTACTACTCATGCTACCCTACAAATAAATTGTCTCAATGGACCAGCCACGCCTACAGTATGGCGCTGGAAACGCCTCGGGACCTCGTCGATCGACATATCTGGGATCCCTGCAGTCAAACCCTCCAGATTATGTTCGATTGCTTCATATTCATCCGCATCCCATCCTGCGACTACCACTACTTCCCCTCACCTCTGGACAAAGGATGTACCTGGGGGTCGGAATGTCCCTACATCTGTACAGTCAGGATACTTTTTATTAGTCTTTGGATTGAAAAAAACATAAAAATATTTAATATTTTGAAAAATTTACAAAAATACTATAAAAGCAAAATGTCTTTCTTACCTAGTTCCCCCCACTGAGAACCCTCAGGTAGCACTAAGTCAGGAT
>JASDQU010220743.1:2508-17861 GCA_032191745.1 Picea mariana
CTTGACCATAGTCTCCTGGAAGAAGATTTTATCGGGGCTAACTTGAGCAATAAGCCTTTTTAAGGCTAAGCTAGACACACAACTTGAAATGACAACAATTAAAGTTATTCATAATTAAAACCATAACGGTAATTTCTCAAATTTTTTATTTTCATTTTTATTTTTGAAAATCCCATCCATATGAGACCCCCATCGCCCAACGATTTGACTGGTAAAGTCTATGGATGTATAAGTACCCTACCCCGTCTAGATTTGAACTTGTGACCTCTTAGGAGGAAACACATGTTCTTAACCATTAGGCTCACTCAGGTTGTTTATATAAAATTTATAAACAACATTGGAAAACATTATAACAAATATTAATTATTAATATGTGTTTTTTTTTAATAGGTTACAAGTTCAAATCCAAAGGAGGTAGGGTATGTATACTTGGATAAACTTTAACAGTCAAATCATACAAATACAAATGGAGTCTAAGTGCACAAAATCACTATTTTTTGTCTAACTGTTCTAAGAAATGTTTTTTTCGCCGAAATACGACAACATAAATCTGCACTAAATCACTGTTTTTTGTTGTTTAAAATCTATTTCTGAATGTAGAAATTAATTTAGTGCGCTGAAAAACTCTTGGGGCACTCGGATTATATTCCCCAAAAAAATCTCATGAAAAAAATAATTTCATATAACGTAAATCATTTCATAGAACGTTTAAACTACCGCTAAAAACTATTGCTATATTCCATACTTGAAGAGGGACTAATAAAATCCAAGGCATCCATACTAAGATGGAGAGTGGAAAAGGTAAACGCAGTTGCAGTGACAAACTGTACAATTATTGCTATTACATTTATTTTATTTTTTTAATACAATAGTTTAACAAATAATCATTAATGAGATGTGTACTTGTAGTTGTTGAGATGGCCGAGTTGGTCTAAGGCGCCAGATTAAGGTTCTGGTCCGAAAGGGCGTGGGTTCAAATCCCACTCTCAACACAACGCGATAAATATTTCGTTATTTCAAATCGCTACTTTTATCATGGCGATATGGTTCTGGTTGAAACGAGCTTGTTTCAAAATCCACTTCTGGCAAAGCTGTTCCATTCGCTCTAGTTGTGTGATTCTCGCATGGTGTGAGAGGTTCCAAGTTCGATTCCCCTAATGCCCATTGATGGCTTTATGTATAAAACTATTTAGTTTATTTAAAGAGTTAGATAAGGATTTTTTTTAAATAAATGATTCTTAAAAAACATTACTCAGACCATTTTAATTGTGAATAGTAAATACACCATTCATTCCTGTTCTAGTAAAAAAACAATAGATGAGAGAGAAATGATCCTAACACTCACTGAGATGGGTAGCAAGGTAATTATCAGCTAGCATGAAACATTCATGATATTCATATGATAGTTGTAAGAAATACACTAATAAAATTTCAACTGCCATGTTATGCTTAATTTTGCATCAACGAAAAAAAAATTATGCTGCTACATTAAAAAGATTCTAAAACCCTATTCAAAATCCAAAATTAATATTTTAAAAGTGAGTTTGAATTAATTAAAGTGCATTTATAAATAAAATTACATTTCATTTAAATTTGAATCAATTTCAATGTAAATCTTTTAATTTAGATAGGTCAAAATTCGTATTTCCAAAGTGTAAATTTAGGGTTTTTAAAGTGAAAAATTTGGTTCAAATGTGCAAATATCTTATTTCAAAAATGCAAAATTGGATTCAGAAAATGCAAAATTGGATTTCCAAAGTGTGAAAAAGAAAAATATGATTTAAAAATGGGTCGCAGAGTCTCTCTTGCAGCTAGGGTTTACCCTAGCCACTGCCACTACTCTTTGTGGCTTTGTTGGACTTGCACAAGCCAAAGCAAGATAGGGCTAGTTCAAGGGAAAATCACATCCTACCATCAATAGATCCTTGCCTAGT
The DNA here is from genome assembly GCA_032191745.1 of Picea mariana. NCBI lineage: Eukaryota > Viridiplantae > Streptophyta > Pinopsida > Pinales > Pinaceae > Picea > Picea mariana. The sequence continues at coordinate 4,443 of JASDQU010220743.1, forward strand.
CTCATCAGAATTCAAGCCCAAACCAATATTTCTTGTTGTGATCGAGCAATGGCAATGGAAAACAATCTTCTTGCAGAAATTGAAGCCTTTAAATTGTTGGTTAGAAATGTAAAGTCGGCCATGAAGCTCACCTAGTGCCAAATAAATTTGTCAAAAGGATGGACATCGTTCCTCATTTAGATCTAGTGGTTCCAACTCCAAGGGAAAAACCCTTATCTCCTGTGAGTAGGCCCTAGTGGGAAAATTTCACAGCCCTATGGCCCAGTCCGAGATCCATAGAATCATGGGTAGTAGAACAATGGGCTCCCAAGCTCCAAGGACTTGTAATTTTGTTATCTCCAAGAAGAGATTTTTTCATTTTTTTATTCCTGGATAGTAAGGAAGATCAAGACTTGATCTTCCATTCAGGACCCTATTTCACGGGATCCAAGTAAATAAAATAAAATCCATCCATTATGAACAACAATAGATATGAGGTTCTCAAAGTCACAGAGGAAGGAGGCAAGGATAGTGCATAGACATACTGTAACACCCCAAGTTTTTGAACCCCCATTTTAAATAATGTATTGTTACAATGTTGAGAGGCCAGAGTGCCAAACAATTATTGAAGGGCTAGTATGCCCAAGAAATGTAATGTTTTGATAATTAATAATAATAAATACATTGTTGGTTGCTAGACGGACAAGGACTAGAGTTATAGGGGGCTATGATTCCACAAGAGAGGAAGCTTGAGGGACTAAGTGTTTATTCCTATTTTTTCTTATTACCCTTTTTGTCTAAGGGAGGAAATCAGTTACGTGAACTTCTTGGGGAAGGCCAAGAGGTTCTTGTTTTCCCCACGAGGTTACTTAAACCCGCCTCTAGTCTGATGGGGGGGTTGGACTGATGACTTGTTCGTTGTTTTCCTGCTCCCTCACGCACTCCCATGCACCCCCCTAACTCGTCCATTGATCCATCATCACCTGCATCTTGGCTTGGCAAAGGAAACAGAGCTGTTGAAGAACTTAACCATGGGATAGTTGGTTATAGTGGCCGCTGGTGTGATCCAGCCGTGACCTGGGACCTGCATGTCTGAAATGCATTGGCATGTGCTCTGTTTTTCTCACAACTGTGAGTCCTGATAGTTCCAGCATTAAGATTCTGGACCAGCTGTGCTGGAAGCCCTAGCAGGAAGGAGAAGGACTGCCTAAGGGATTGTGTGGCAGAGAAGGGTGGAGGCCCATTCTCTTGGGTGGCACATGCTGGTCAGAAGAGAGTTGGGTACTTGGATTGTTGTGGGTGTCGGGAAACTTGTGAGATCTTGAGAGCTGACTGGTTTGGGAACCCAATTACACTCTGGAACCATCCTTGTGGATTCATAGCCCTGGCTCGAGGGTGACACTGTTGTTGGGATTTAGAGCAGCGGTGTCTACGGTTGGGTGGAACATCCTTGGTCTGTAGCCAGTCGATGTCGTCTTTCATAAAGATAAGTGCTCTCTGTCGTGATATTACTATATGTGTATGAATGTATTCCACTGTGTATATTTAATTATTGTTTAACATAATCTTTAGATCTTGCATGCTTGCTAGATATTGTTGTGCATGTCGTTAACTCTGTTATCTTATGCATCCTTAATAAATAAAGAAGGTCAGCATGAGAAAGAAGCCCAAGGGTGGGCTTGCAGGTAGCGTACCTGGTCTGTGGGTGGTTGGGTATGTTACTGATTGGTATCAGAGCTTCTGGTTGAAACACTGGGCCAGTATGGACCGGGTTTGTTCGTCAAAATCTCGTGGTCGAGATCGAACTCTGACCGTGAAGTTGAAAAGCTCAGGAGGAATGGCATTGCAGATGTTACACAGGAGATAGAACATCATAGAAACTCTGTGAGGGTTCGAAGGATCGTGACCATTCCTTTTTAATTCGGGAACGATCGCCATGGTAGGATCGGGGAGATCTAGGATTGTTGGATCGGAGGACAGGTAAACATGGGTTGTTCGATGAAAAGGAATCAAGGTTAAGGTCACGACCATCGGATCCCATTGGAGAGAGATATCAACGACCAACAGGCATTGCGGGGAACCGAGTTGCACAGGAGATAATTTCTCAAGGCGGTCCCGCAATCCAAACCACGGTTTCCCTGGGGGGTTACGTGTCAGCATCAAGAGAATTACGGGGTGAAAAGAGGGTTACTCCAAACCGCTGATGCATGCCCCTGCAAATTGAAAGGCATGCAACGATGTGACAGGTAGGGCTCGAACATCGAAACTCTGAATAGCCGAAGTAGCTGGGGATCATCGATCCATAGGAGGACACGCGTCAACTGATCGCGTGCTCCAGGTGAAGGCACTCCGGGAAAGAGCGAGCGAGGAGAAGTTGAGATTTGAGACTCCTGAAGCCAAGAGAGTCGGAGACCCGAAGTAAACGTCGATTGTCGGATCGTCCGAATTAGATCCTGACCGCCGATCGCCCATAGGTTATGTGTCAGTAGATTAGTAACTCTGGAGGAATCCATTCAAGAGATTTTCAGTTGAGGTTTGAGACTCTTAAAGCTCGGAGAGCCGGAGAGTCGGAGCAAACCTCGACCGTCCGATCATCCGAGAAGATCTCAGCCATTGATCTGCCGAGAGCCACGCGTCACCAGATCCATGACTTTGGATAAAATCCAGTGGGGCCAAATAAGTTTGAAATTTGAGATTTCCTGAGTCCGGAGTCTCGAAGGAATCGTGGTCGTCGATCCACAGGGGACACACGTCAGAATATCGTGAACTTCGGATAAAAATATTTTCAAGGAAAAAGGTTGAAGTTTGAGATCTCCGAAGTCCGGAGCCCCAATGAAATCATAGTCATTAGATTGAGGAGGACATGTGGAGCAGATTCGTGGACTCCGGGTGAAGACCCGAAGTGAAACCTAGTCGTCCAATCCAGGAGGACACGTGGTGACAAATTAGCCAGTGCGGGAATTCGGAGTTCGAGAGAATTGGAAGTGTGCTAGTTTGAAAACTTTCGAAGCCCCGAAGCCCAAAGAGCCTAAGTGATAAGGCATGATGACGTCACTGGGGATGACGTGGACACATGGGATGTGTGCCACATGTCTGTAAGTTTTGGGCATTTGGAACATTGAAAAGTCGATTAGAACATGACACATGTCACCCGCCTGATTGGACCACATGTCCGCTTCCAACATTTCACCATGTGGCAACATATCGTGCAGTCCAGAAGACCGAGCACTCCAGAAGGGAAGGAGGTGACAGGATGGTTGGGTCGAAAACTCCCGAAGGCCCGAAGGCCGGAGTATATATCGACCGTTGATTCCAGAGGACACACGTCAAGGGATCATAGACTGCGGGTAAAAGAACTCCGAGAGAAAGTGCAGGAGGGAAGTTTGAAACTTCTTAAGTCTGAAACATCAAAACGATTCATAGTCGTCGATCTATGGGAGGACACCTGTCGGCAGATCAGGAACCCCGGGTAAAGGCGTACCGGGAGGAGGCAAGCAAGAAAAGTTGAGACTCCCAAAGCGCGGAGTCCCAAAGAAGATCTCGATCGTTGATCGTGAAAGAGGACGAGGACCGTTGATCTGGTCCTGGCTAAAATCTCTAGACAAGCACTTTTTCAACTAAGTGCAGGGTCATGGCCTTGGTCATATGTAGGTTGAGAGCTAAGGAAGGAAAGCTAAGGGCTGAATTGGTTGTCTTCGAGATAGAAAAGTGCTAAGGGAGGATTTAGCTGCGGTTTCTAGTCGTGGTCACTTGGGAGGTGGCTTGAAGGAAGCGCCTGTGCAAGGTGAACTTTGTGTCAGCCAGGGATAACAGGACATTGTTATTTTCATAGAATGGGCATATGATCTCCATAAACAAGAAAGAGACTTGTAGCATGATTTGGCAATTTTGTCTATCATATGCATAATTCTAACAAAATGGTTGCTTGCACATTTTGTAGAATTAAGAGGCTTAAGTGCATCAGCTCAGGATGCATATTGAGGAAATGGGAGAAGGCGAGGGAGCCTCCAATCATGAAAAGGAGGCCGAAAGCCAGAATACTAGAATCGGTAATGCAGAGACAGAGTCCAACGTACACCAGGAAAAAGGAGAACCAGAAACATTGATAGAAACGGTAAGAAGCTTGAATATGGAAGTGCAGAGCTACAAAGAAGACAACAAGAGACTGATGAGAGAGCAAAGTCAGATAAATTCTCGAGTATTGCAGAGTTTAAATCAGTTGCAGAGGAAAACGAAGAAGGAATTGAACTCAAGGCAAGAGGAAGAAGGCATGTGTCAGGAAAGAGGAGATTCTCATGGAAGAGCTGGTTATTCCAGAAGTGCTAGTAGAGCTCATGGACACCATTCACCTCCTTACTCAGGAAGGAAGCTTTATGCATTAGATGATCCCGTAAGCAGCCCAGAAGTGTCTCCTGTCAGACACTAGAGAAGGAAACAAGAGATAGATAGTTTGCAAGGAGAGCTGAGGAAGCTCAAGCCACCTTCCTTCGATGGTGAAAGAGAAAGGGAAGATGATGCTGAAGCATGGTTTCTTGGGCTCCGAAGATATTTTTAGTTGCATAACTATTCATCAAACCTGAAAGCCAGGATTGCCACCTACCATTTACACGGGAAAGCTACAGTTTGGTGGGACCAACTGAAGAAAGTGGAACATGTTAATGAAAGTAGGATCACTTGGAAACAGTTCAAGAAGTACTTCCAGAAGGAGTACCTCTCAGAGAATTTCTATGACAAGAAAATGCAGGAGTTCTTTGAACTCAGGTTGGGAAGCATGATTATAGAGAATATGAGAAGAAGTTCTTGGGATTGTTAAAGTATGTCAGGTTCATTGGTGATGAGAAAGTGAAAATACATAGATTTCTAAGTGGATTTCCAGCCTTCTATAAGAAAAAGATCAAGTATGATGAACTCAAGACCTTGACTGAGGCCATCAGGAAGGATAAATACTTGTATGAGCAAGGCCAGGGAAGAGATTCCTTGCAGAAATGACAAGAAGAATGCGAAGTCCGATCAAAGGAGGAAAGGATTCAAACCTCCCTTCAATAGGAATGAACCTAATAGAAATCATCAATATCAGTATGCTAAGGAGGATTTCAAGAAGGAAGTCTCTTTGGGAAAAAGGGGAAGACCACCAATCTAATGATGGGGATGCAAGTTGTACAAGGATTTCCCACATAGAAAGGATAGAGCGAAGACTGTGCACAACATCCAAGAGGCTACAACAATCGGAGATATGGGGAGAATCTATGTAGTGTTAAATGATTGACAAGCAGAGTACCAATCCAATATGATCGAGGTGGAAGGTAAGATCATATATCAACCTGTTTCTATTTTGATTGATTCAGGATCAAGCCATTGTTACATTGACCCTAATATAGTGGATAGATTACATTTGGAGAAAAGTAAACTTGGAAAAACAAGTTTGGTTCAGTTAGCCACTGGAACCAAATGAAGAATCCATGATATGGTCATAAGTTGTTCCATAAGTCTTAATGGCGTGAATACTAGTTCTGATCTAAACGTCATACCATTGGGGTCTTATGATATTCTGATTGGGATGGATTGGTTGGACAAGCATCATGATGTCCTAGATTGTCATAACAAGACATTTACATGTCTTTATGGAAATGGAAAATAGACCACTGTGAAAGGAGTTCCAAGACCCATCTCTATAAGGGAGATTTCGGCCTTGCAGCTGAAAAGGTGTTTTAGAAAAAGATGTCAATTGTATGCAGCCCATGTGGAGGAGCCAGTTGATACAAAGGAGCCAAGACTTGAAGATTTCTTGGTGCTATAGGAATTTGAAGATGTATTCCAAGAAATACCCGGATTGCCACCAAGAAGGGAGATAGATTTCTCAATTGATTTAGTGCCAGGAGTTGCCCCACTGTCAAAAACACCTTACAGAATGAGCACACTAGAGCTAAAAGAATTGAAAATGCAGTTGGAGGAATTGTTGAGGAAAGGGTACATATGTCCAAGTGTTTCATCTTGGGGAGCACCAGTACTTTTTTTCAAAAAGAAGGATGGAACCTTGAGGCTGTGTATTGACTTTTGACAACTAAACAAGTACACTATAAAGAACAAGTATCCGCTACCCCAAATTGATGACCTCTTTGATTAGCTAAGAGGAGCAAAGATATTTTCAAAGATTGACCTGAGGACAGGATACCATCAGGTAAGAATCATGGAAGAAGACATTCATAAGACAACCTTTAGGACCAGGTATGGGCATTATGAATTTGTAGTGGTGCCTTTTGGACTGACCAATGCACCAGTTGTTTTCATGTGCTTAATGAATGGCATATTCAGAAATTATTTGGACAAGCTTGTCATAGTATTCCTGGATGACATACTTATCTATTATAATTCTGAAGAGGAGCATGAACATCACTTGAGATTGGTATTGCAAGTACTAAGAGAACATCAGTTGTATGCCAAGTTGATTAAGTCTTTTTTTTATCAAAAGAAGATCCATTACTTGGGACACATTATTTCAGAGCAGGGAATAGCAGTAGATCCATAGAAGATTGAAGCCATTAGAGGATGGCCAACACCCAAAAATGTGTCAGACGTCATATCTTTTATGGGATTATCCGGCTACTACAGAAGGTTCATAGTAGGGTTCTCTAAGATTGCTCACCCCATCACCTCTTTGCAAAAGAAGGGAACTAAATTTGAATGGACACTCAAGTGTGAAAAGAATTTTAATCTGTTGAAGGAATTACTTACTAGTGCGCTTGTGTTAAAGATTGTCAACCCAAATGAAATTTTTGTGGTATGTACAGACACTTGTAAGGAAGGACTTGGGGGAGTCCTCACGCAGAATGGACATGTCATTGGATATGAGTCCATAAATCTTAAGGAACATGAGAGGAACTATGCCACGCACGGCTTGGAACTTGTTCCCATTGTTCACGCCTTGAGGATGTGGAGGCATTATCTGATGGGGAAGAAATTCAAATTAAGGACAGACCACATTGGTCTGAAGTATCTTTTCTAACAGCTGACCTTGAATGCCAGAGAAACAAGATGGATGTAATTTTTAAGTGAATATGACTTCTATATCAAGCATATCAAGGGAAAGGAGAATAAATTTGTCAATGCACTTAGTAGGAGAGTGCATCTCATGCATGCTACTGCTGTCAGTATGCATCAGTCAGACTTGAAGAGAAGAATTTTAGATGGTCTTGTTACAGATCAGCATTACCTACAGGTAAAGGAAAACTTACAGCAAGGAGATGTACAGTAGAAAATAAAGGCGTACAAGATAAAGGAAGATGGGTTCCTCATGCATAAAAATAGAATCTATGTTCCTAGTTCTGGAGAACTGAGGAATTTGGTACTGAAGGAAATGCATGATGTTCCTGGACATCCCGGTTACCAGAAAACAATTAGAGAAGTAAGAAGCCAGTTCTTTTGGCTAGGAATGAAGAAGGATGTTGTTGATTACATCGCTCGATGTATGGAATGTCAGAAGGTGAAGGTTGAGCATAGGCACCCAACGGGTTTGATGCATCCATTGCCAATTCCAGAGAAGAAATGGGAAGTGATCACCATGGATTTCATCACAGGATTACCCAGAACAAATAAGAAACACGATTCAATCATGGTGTTGGTTGACAAAATACAAAGGTTGCTCATTTTATGCCTGTGAATACAACACATACAACAACTAATATTGCAAAAAATTTCATGAAGGAAATTGCTAGTTTGCATGGGATACCTAGGACAATTGTCTCGGACATAGATATGAAGTTTACCTCCAATTTATGGAAGGGATTGTTTAAAGGATTTGGCACAAATCTAAACTTTATCACAACATATCATCCCCAGACAGATGGGAAAATAGAGAGGGTCAATCAAATAATTGAAGACATGTTGAGAATGTATGTGATGGATAAGCCATCTAAGTGGGAAGACTACTTACATTTGGTTGATTTTTCATATAACAATGGGTATCAAGCTTCATTGAAAATGAGCCCATTTGAATCCTTGTATGGTAGGAAATGAAATACTCTAGTGAGTTGGGACAACCCATCAGATAGAGTGGTACTTGGGTCGGAGTTGCTCAAGGACATGGAAGACTAGGTGGTCAAGATTAAGAAAAATTTAAAAGCAGCTCGGGATGGACAGAAATTTTATGCAGACAAGAACAGGACAGTTAGAGAATTTAAAGTAGGGGAGCATGTACTTTTGAAAGTGAATCCCAAGAAAAGCTCTTTGAAATTGGGTAGTTGTACAAAGCTAGTAGCCAGATTCTGTGGTCCATTCGAAATATTGGACAGAATAGGACCGTTTGCATACATGCTTGCATTGCCTTCTTCCATGAATGTGCATAATGTATTTCAAGTATCTTTACTAAAGAAATATGTACATGATCCTAACCATGCTATTGATTGGCATTTGATTCAGGAAGAGGCGAAGGGATAATTTCAAGTTCATCCAATGCGAGTGTTGGACAAAAAAGTCAAAATGATTCGGAATCGAGTTATAGAACTGGTAAAAGTTCAGTGGACCTGCTACGGTCCTGAAAATTCTACCTGGGAGCATGAAGATGCCATGCGGGTAGAGTACCCGCAGCGTTTTTGAATAAATTTGATATTTTGATCTATGTTTTGTATATGCACTAAGGACAGTGCCAAAATAAGGGGGAGGGGATGTAACACCCCAGGTTTTTGAACCCCCATTTTAAATAATGTATTGTTACAATGATGAGAGGCCAGAGTGCCCAAACAATTATTGAAGGGCCAATATGCCCAAGAAATGTAATGTTTTCGTCATTAATAATAATAAATACATTTTTGGCTGCTAGACGAACAAGGACTAGAGTTATACAGGGCTATGATTCCACAAGAGAGGGAGCTTGAGGGACTAAGTGTTTATTCCTATTTTTTATTATTACCCTTTTTTTCTAATCGAGGGGATCGGTTACGTGAACTTCTTGGGGAAGGCCAGGAGGTTCTTGTTTTCCCCACGAGGTTACTTAAACCCACCTCTAGTATGATGGGGGGGTTGGACTGATGACTTGTTCATTGTTTTCCCATTCCCTCACTCATTATTCCCTCACGCACTCCCATGCACCCCCCTGACTCATCCATTGATCCATCATCACCTACGTCTTGGCTTAGAAAAGGAAACGAAGATGCTGAAGAACTTAGCCACAGAATAGTTGGTTGTAGTGGTCGTCGATGTGATCCAGCCGTGACCTGGGGACTGCATGTTTAAAATGCATTGGTCTGTGCCCTGTTTTTCTCACAATTGCGAGTCCTGAGAGTTCCAGCATTGAGATTTTGTACCAGCTATGTTGGAAGCCCTGGCAGGAAGGACAAGGACTGCCTGAGGGACTGCATGGCAGAGAAGGGTGGAGGTCCATTCTCTCGGGTGGCACATGCTAGGTAGAAGAGAGTTGGGTACTTGGATTGTTGTGGGTTTTGGGAAACCTGTGAGAGCTTGATAGCTGACTGGTTTGGGAACCCAATTACACTCTGGAACCATCCTTGTGGATTCATATCCCTGGCTCGGGGGTGACACTGCTGTTGGGATTTAGAGCAGCAATGTCTATGGGTGGGTGGAACATACTTGGTCTGCAGCCAGTCGGTGTCGTATTTCATAAAGATAAGTGCTCTCTGTCATGATATTACTATCTGTGTATGAATGTATTCTGTTGTGTAGTTTAATTGTCATCTACATGTATATGAATGTATTTTCGATGTATATATTTAATTATCATTTAACATAATCTTTAGATCTTGCATTCTTTTTAGATATTGCTATGCATGTCGTTAAATATGTTATCTTATGCATCCTTGATAAATAAATAAGGTCAGCATGAGAAAGAAGTTCAAGGCTGGGCTTGCAGGTAGCGTACCTGGCCTGTGGGTGGCTGGGTATGTTACACATACTGTAAATATGGAGCAATAACATCTAAGGTCCTAGAAAATACAGTAACAAAGGGAACATAAGTGGATATAGTGCAAGAAATACTTCACGAACACAAGGGACTCCAATGAAAATAAGTCAGGAAACTCCTCATGGAACCAACTCCTTTGGATCCACCAAAGGAGAAAAAAGCAAGTAGAAGAGGAAGCAGAGGATGATGAGACAAGTGGAGGATGCCAGGGAACAAGACCCTCTTTCTAAGCTCTCACTACAACAAACATGATCATCTGAGAATTATAAATCGCTATCTTTAATCGATGCCCTAAGGAAAGGATCTCATCCCTCTCCACCTCTCACAAGGGGGAGGAAAACAAGGGGGGAATAAAGAGAAATAGAAGCTAAATCAAATATGATATTGGGTCATTAGTTAAGCCTAGGAACCTTGCCCAAGGGGGGGATAACTTTCTCAAAGAATTAATTATGTATTGCAAATTTGTTTTGATTCTAGAATAGTTCTATAGAATCTGTACCTATAGGCCTCTCTGTTATGCTTTTGAAATAGATAAAGCAGTTCAATATTTAGGTAGTCCTTTTGAATTTTGGACATTTTATGAAACATCATCTTCCAAAAATTCTTTTTACAATTGTATTGCTATTTTGTATGGTATGGTCGCAATTTGTTTTTAATAAACTTATTAATATTTTCTACTAAAAAAAAACATTGTATATGATTTAATGGTGGGATTGAATAATGTTTGAAGTTTAATGAATTAGAATGAAACTAATGTCTTCCAGTTCTTGAAACCCTAGCATTCTAGGCATCCTTGATTTCTCCATGGACTCGATTGTTGGAGGGGATGGCTCCTCCTCCCTCCTCCTCCCCCACCTCCTACTTTTGAAGTTGATTCCTTCCGAGCTCTGGTTTCCTCATTGAATAGATCTATGAAAATACCTCCTTCAAGATTTGTTAAAAGGCTTAGTGAGATTTTGAAAGTTCCCCTTCTGCCTTCTAATACCCATCAAATGGATATGAAACTAGTGAATTGGGTGTTAGTTGGATAGTTCACCATTATTTGGCCCTCCCCTTGAGCTATGGAAATTTTTATCCAAAAGAATTGGGCAGGAGTAATAAAGGGTAAGTTCTCTCATTACTTTTATGGTAGAGGTTTTTATGCTTTCTTTTTTGAAACTAACGAAGACAAGGATTTAATCTTTAGAAGTGACCCTTATTTTTATGGACCATAAGGGTTATATTTAAACAGATGGACCCCTTATTTTAATCTTGAAAATGATATCTCATAGGTCATCCATGCTTGGGTTCATCTTCCTCATCTCTCGCTTCAATGTTGGAATGATGATGTTCTGGGAAGTATCCAGAATACTTTGGGTACATGTATTGACAAAGTTGAGCCAAGAGACAACGTGTTTTCATGTGCTCGTATATGTGTAGAAGTTGATTTGGAAAAATATTAATGAGAAGCGATCAAACTTTCTATGAATGACTGAAAGCATATTCAACTTGTGGATTACAAACAACTTCCTTTTAAATGCAAACAATGCCATGAATATGGGCACTTTGCAAAAAATTGTCATAATAACTCAACCATGGAGCAAGGGCCTCGATAAAAAGATGATCAGTGGCAACAAATTAGGAAGAAGAATCCCAAAAACAAGCAAACAAACAACACAACACAGTCAAAGAGAGTACCCTCATTGAGCATCGTTATGCAGCCCTCTGAACCAAATAAATTTTATGGACAATAAGCCATGGCAGGCACATCTAAATATCTAGTAATTGGAACTAAAGGAAATTCTTTGAACAAACCTCAAGGAATGGCAGCAAGTACAAATAAAAACCAAAATGAAATTCTTGTAGATGGAGACAATGTTGTTACCTAGTAAATAGTTGGAATTCCCATGTTTAACACCAGATCTACTATAATCCCTCCAATTATGGAAGAGAATCCATATTGTGTTCCATCCCCTACAGTGGAAAGAAACATCCCCAACCAATACAAGGATTTCCCCAAATCCCCAAGTAAAGATCATTTCTCTACTAGTGGCAGTCCTAGCATGAGGAGGATGAGGGATCTAATGAGGATAATGAAGGTAAACCCCAAAAAAGTGTGGGTAGAAATCCCCACAAAGAAGAAAGAGAGGTAATAGTTGAAAACGATAAAGAGTTAGGTTAGCATACTACTATGGATCAGATATACCCTAGACTCCCAAGAAACATAAGGACTCATAGTGGTACTTCTTAGAATATAGAATATGGTGTGCTCGTTTTACCATTGACGATACCCTCGTCACCCAACCATAGTGATTTAAAAATGAAGAAGACTTGTATTCTTGAAAATATTTGCTAGTTAAATTTTATGTGTTAAAATGCAAATGGATCAATTTGCAACACAACTTTTATGAAAATTACTCATCAAAGATGCATATAACAGCAGCAATAAATAGTGAACAGAAAACACATAACACAACAAATGATAAAGGACTTCACCCCTCTCTTGGGCTACATCTCCTGGTCCAGCTTCCAATGGATCATTTGTATTATTTGCTCAAAGTGTTCAAAAATGTTCTTTACAATGCTCAAAATACCAAATAGATTACTCCAATGGCTTCAGAACATCCAAAAATCCCTAGCTGGGCTTTTTCGGCACCTCGTTTGGCCAAAAATTGAAGAAGATAGGCTTCCTAGAAGTCCCCCTTCAAACTTGTTGTCTCTGCATCTACAAAACGTACCCTTGTTGGCTCAACCTAGCCCACACGCATATTTAAGCGTTAAAACTTAGCACCGAGCGCAACCGCACAACCGGTACAAACTGTCGAACGGTTACGCACTGGCCTTTAACTACCAAGGCTCGTGGGCACATGGCCACCACATGACCACGCGCAATACAAAACAGGGCTAAGGTTCAAACCATATACAAAACCATAGGATTAAACCATGCACATACACAATGGTCACATGTTATATGTCAAACCGCGCGCATGCCAAAACGGTTACAACACATATATATATATTACGGTGGGTTTAACTGCCCATAACATTGGTCGTGTGCAATACATATATATAACCGTGGGTCGGGGCTTAGCCCCGGCCCGGTTCACACCCCAATTCATATATTTGCAAACTCAAATATATTAAAACGCATACATATGTTAAGTAACACATGCGGGCATGCCGGTTGGGCGGCCCTTCCCAAGGCTTTACCCTACTTGGAGGTCACGGGGTCGACTCTTGCCAAATGCAAAGATTTTAAACCAATATACATGTGACACGTGGCGACCATTGATTAGGCCACGTGTTGCCATCCCGTTCATTGCAAACAAGCCATGTCACATGCCAACTGTCCAAATAGCTACCTGCCATGTGTCATACGGCCTGCCATGTGTCATACGGCCTGCCACGTCAGCGTCCGTACGGACTGTATAGTCAGCATCCTTTTTTTTTTGCTTGTTTGTCATTTTGAACAGAACACGATATCTCTCGCTCCCGACATCCATTTGAACCCAAACAAGTTGTGTTGGGTTCTTAACGATGAGGCCTAT
>JASDQU010220744.1:4951-17738 GCA_032191745.1 Picea mariana
ATAATGGGTGGATGTAATCTTCTGGAGTTCTGATCATTACTTATCTTATCTTCATTTTTCTTCTTGAATGTACTGCGAAGAGCATCTGCATAAGATTTTGAGTTAACATGGCTTTCCTTTTGAGAATAACCTATTCCATTTTTATTTCCAAAATCCCTTTGCGCTGTAATAATCTTATCTAATATTTTAGAGCTATTTTCAGATTTTGTTTGAATGGTTTTTGCATCCAGCTCCTTTTTCAGATGAACTATTTCTGCCTCCATCCTTTCAACAGTTATTTGTTTTTCTTCAAGAGACTTTTCCAGAGTTTCTTCAATCTTATTTGCTTCTAAGATTTGTTTTTTCAGATTGTTCATAAGTTTTTCCATCTTCTTTTCTTCTTGTTCATATTTTTCTTTCTGTTCAACTACACAACTTTTCAACTGTCTATATCTGGTTTTGTATTTTCTTAATTCATCTAAGGCACTGAGAAGTTCTTCCTCCATATTAACTTCTGCTTCATCTTCTAACTCTTTCTCATGTTTAATTTTTTCTAATTCATTAGATTCTTCAATACCTAAGAAAAGGACTTCATCATCATCAGATTCATTGTTGTCAATAGATTGTGACGAGTTGTTGTCTTCTTCTTTTGAGTAGAAATTATTTTTACCTCTATAGAAATTTTTCTTTTAGTTGGGTTTTTCCTTTTTCTGGTATTGTTTGTTTTTGTTTTCTTTCTCTTCAGGGTCCTCCTTGGGATAGGGACACTTGGATGCAAAATGACCAACTTAGCCACAATTAAAGCATTTGAAAGGAAGCTTGCCTTTGTATTTCCCTGATCCTTTCTTAAGTTTTCTAATGAAGTTGGTTTCTTCCATATCGGATTCTTCATGATGACAAGATTGAGGTTTTTGCTTCTGATTTATCTTTGTCTTGAATGCTTTGAAAGTTGCTTCATCTTTTGCTGATTTATTATTTTCTATTCTCATCTCATATGTTGTAAAAATTCCATGGAGTTGGTCAACTGTGAGTGAGCTTAGATCGGATCTATCTTCAACTGAGGAAATCTTTGCATCATATCTCATTGGTAATGACCTTAGTATTTATTTCACAATGGGTTTATCTGTAAATTCTTCTCCTGCTGCTCTAATTGAGTTGACCACTTCATCTACCCTATGAAAGTACTCAACAATATTTTCTTCTTATTTCATTTTTAGGTTTTCAAATTGAGTTCTATAGGTCTATAGTTTAGCTTCCTTGAATTTGCCATCTCCTTCATATACAGCCTCCAATTTGTCCCAGAGAGAAATTTGGCCTCTTTTCACTGTTGTCCCCCTTTGATATTGTTGTGGTAGCCTTAGGCTGATTGAAACCTTGAGGATGAACTGCGCCGATAACATGAGAACAACCATTTTTAAGATGAAGGCGAGATGACACCGATTCAAAGGACTCTTTGGATGATTTGGAGGCAGTCACCACCCTTTTTCCTTTATCCTACATAGGCTTGGGAACATCGGTTTTTAACCTCTTACTAGCATGAGATGAATGCACAGGTGAGACAACCTGATCAACTTGGGAAATTTGATTATTTGGTGGTGGCGAAGGGGGTAATGGAAAAGAAGCATTAGTCCAATTGTGATGATGAACAACATGCTGGTGGAAAATCTCTTGCCAACCATCATTGGCAGGTGATTTTGGTTGCATTAATACATGAGGAGGGACTCAGATACCGGAAAAGTTTTGATGTGCTTGGAAGGGAGGTATTTCAGGTCGGGGATGGAGGATCCCATGGCCAACTAGGTTGAAGAACACACCTTGAAAAAGATGATTCAATTCCTGAGGATCGACATCAAATGTATGGAAAGTCGAGGTCTTCTATGACCTCTTTGCCAATTTCCTCTACCTCTATTTCCTCTGCCATTACTGCCTCTGCTGAAGAAACTCATCCTGAAGAAATGTTCCAATTAGTTATGAAAACTCTTGACAATCCATGCATCAATACCCTACCTAAATAAAATCAAAGGTTGGATCTATCATTCACAATAGAAGCACATGCAATCCATCCATTCATCATACTACTCAAATCAATAATTAATTTCTATTGAACATGGAATGATAGGGATATTGGGAATATGAGGGGTTTATAATGAGATAAAAGTGGTAGAATGGACAGGAACCACCAGCGGATGTTGTTCAAGGAAACACAGATGCAACTTCCATAAAAAAATTATTTTCATTTCCAAATTTCAAATTCTAGTCACTTCCTTTTCCTTTTTATTACTTCTTTTAAAATGCAATTCATAATAACAAACATGGAATTAAAATGAATTTAGGAAGATGGTGGGCTTGTAAGGAGAGAAAAGTGGTATAATGAACGAGAAATTAGATGGATATTGTTCCATTATATAAAATAACATTTGTTCTTTAAAATGATATATCCCCAATTGCCGAAAAAAAAAAAAAATAACTGTAGGAAATCTCAAGGTTCAAGATAGAGCAACTTCCATATCAAACCCAAAGCAGAACTCCAGGATTGTCAAACTCAACCATTTAATTTCCACCTTTTTTTCTCATACATGTTTGATCGAACAACAAAACAATTTATAGATAGACTGTTCATAATTCCAACTGACAACGACCATATCCAGATCGCTTAGAACATACATGGGGAGGCCAAGGAAAAGAACATGTCATCGACTTTAATAATTTATATCAAACCAATTTTAATTGTTTCACAATGGACTGGGTTTGAGACCTTCTATTTATTAGTTGGCTACCATTTTCTTTTATCAAAAATCAAACAAATCCAAACATCACCAAGCCAAAACCATTATAACCAATTTATTTCCACTATGCAATTTTATTTCTTTTTATTTGCAGAGTTCTTTTTATACGATAGACTATCAACAAAATCATTCCATCAATTAAAACTAGACCGCATCAAGCACGCAATGGAGTGTAACATAATCCAACAACTCTTCAACATACGACGTTGGTATCACAACTTTCAGTAATATCTATGTGATAGGTTGGGTTTGAAACCCTGGTGCTCTTTTATTTATTCACTATTCAACCTTCAAAATCGACCAAAATCCCCCGTAGGTAGTCAACCAACGAACCAAGATTCAATGCAAGTAACAAATGTTTCTACTGTTGGGTCAACACATAACCATTTCAAAACCCAAGTTTGAGTTTACGACAATCACAACAAGGAAGAATGATGTATGAACGGTCAGGTGGGTGAGACAATTCAGCAAGTGGGGTTTGTAAAATGAAACCAAAACCTCCATCATTTTTACAAGAAATTTTGGCACGGTCGCTTCCAAGGTGGCTGCAAGGAAAAAACCCGACTTTGCATACATTCAAAAATCATGGAATGGTAACTCGACAAGGCCACAAGCCTCTCATGGATTCAGTAGGAGGTAAGAACAACCACATTAAAATAACCTAGAACCCAAATGTCTCTTTTGTTTACCATAAAAAGCCTCCAGGATTCTACCACGAGACATGGGTAGAAACAAAACAAATTTTCCATAAATTCTATTAACAACAAGGAGAAATAATAACCAATCATCCATCTGAGGCACAGCCATAACCAAATAACCTCAACATGAAGGAGCATTGAACAAATTCCAACTTCCAATATTCAAAATTCCAACCAATATCATTTGCACAGACAAAGCATGCATTCAAAAATTGTATCTTTCATAAAGCAAACACCTTGTATGCGAATTCTAAGAGCCAACACAGATATTATATTCAGAGTGTGGTTACAATGATGAATGGAAGCGTGAGAGTCACCATACCTATGAGGAAAGCGCTGAAAATAAAACAAATACCACCACTATTCTCCCAACGGCCGAGAAAAACATAGGCGAACTAACTAGAGCAACCAAAAATGTGCGACAAAGTGAGGGTGGTGAGCTCGAGGCGGGGTAAGAACGACGTGTAGTAAATGCTTGTCACTTCTCCACCCTCTCATTAATTGATATCAACCATATCCAGGATGGAGCACATCCAAACCTTCATTAAACGCATTAACCAACCATATTCAAATCCAACATGTCACTTCCACTTTGCCAATTTGAAATGAAAACCCCCCTACACCATAGTTTTTCTACCAACACCATAACATAATATGTCCCATATTCACTTCTAACAAGTTCCAATTTGCAAAGATTGAATTGAACTCAAAACAATTACATAAACCATAACTATTGTCCACCAAACATAACCAATACCATGAACACAATATGTCATAACCAATGTGTGTGTGAGTTGAAGTTTGAATTTTAATCATATGCCAAGGTATATGTATAGCAGTTATAACAAGGTTCTTGTCACTTCAAACTTTCTTTTGACTTTTTAATTTCCATCCCTTATCATCATTGATTGAAAACTTGTTTGAACTCTTGTGTTTTTCTCAAACTGTAAAATTGTTTTGTAAATTTCTCATGAGTGCCATTCAGAGAAGCGTTTTTTTTTACCATGATTTAAACAAGGGGGTCCCACCTATCTAGTATACTATTAATATGTATGTATACAAATAATAAGGCATTGCAACCAATTTGAATGAAGGTACCCCACGTTGCGTTTTTGGGAATCAACAACACGATATACAACAAACATTTTATCTAAATGCATTCTAGCATCAACAACATTTACATACTCTAGGACTTCGACCATTACATATCAATTTATATCTTGAAAAATTAACTCAGATAATTCTTACCTCAATTCCCTTCAACATTTATGCATCATAAGCAACCAAATGCATACATGCATGGTTTTTATCAACCTACTTGATGCTACCTAATCAGTTGGTATTTGTAGAAGCTCACAGTCTTCCTCCTCCATCATTTTGATCACCATTCCTATCACCCTCATGGGTCTTCACATAGATGGAAGTGATAAGCAACAACAACATCCACATATTTAACCATGATATATCATGTATACATTAACAAACTATTTTGAGTCCACGAGCATTCCATATGCATATCCAAGCATGTACATATGCACAAATGCACATACATATGCACATACATATGCACTAAGCATTCATTGTCAACATTCCTACTAATGCATATGCATTCTAACTTCATTATATGCATCATGTACTCTAGTACATTTTTGTTTCAGTTCACTTATTTATTTATTTATTTATATTATATCTGTTTGTCCTTGAATTTCTTCAAATCCTTGCTACCTTGTGCGATCCCATTATGCTCATTTGCACTACTATTCCCTAGTCTGAACACTTTCCAGCCAAGTTCCACTTGGCCATTCTACAATATTCCAACCAATGCGTTCTATTTGCAACAACCTCTCTTAGGTAGTCATATTCAAACTTTACCTTTATGAAACATTCTAGCACCTTGGAATGAGGTAGCTCACAACATTCCATCACTCTACTATCACAACATCCTTGAATCAACTTACCCATAATCATTACACAACCCTGCTATTATTTCTAGTTGTCCATTGGATTACTTCATTTAACAATTCCTTGTGAAGCCATACCTTTTGTACTCAAGACCATTCCCAGTGGAAGTCTATTTTCATTCAGTGGCACTTTTCAAGTGAAATAACCTTCATTATTCTATCCATGATTTCTTTGCATTGGTATCCCGCTTCCTCTATGAAATCTAATATCAGAATTGGTTTTCTTGCTTTTAGTAATTTTAGACAAAGTAGCTAAGTCATAGCTAGCAAATCCTTCTCTGGAACTCATGTGCTTGGCACATAGAGATGATTCACACATCACGTCTTAAGCTCCTTGTTCTCTTTCACATCAATCTTTGCAACTATCTACACATCTCTACCTCCAAGGATATGGAGTCTTATTTTTTATTTATATGCCCATTAATGACTTTCTTCACCTGCTAGCTTCATTTCCTATGTGAGGATTCTCACTGTTGCACCTACAATTCATTCATATTTTGCAGCAGTTGACTAATAATTTTTTTGTTCCACTCTTCTTGAGTTCTTTATCCACTTTTCATTATTTGCCATGTAGCTCTTTATTGCTTCAACCGACTTCTACAAGCTCTGTCAAGCTTCCATGACTCTGATATCCAATCCTAGGCTTGAATTTATTTGATTATACCTCTAATTCTGCAAAATGTGCAAACAACCATTTTTATTAGAATTATACATATCATAAAAAAATTGTCAATTAATGTTATAGGTCCTTTTTTCTGCTCAATTCATAAAGAATTATATCATATTTCTTCCAATTTTACTAATTCCAGGTTATCCTTCTCTGAATCATCTTTCCAATGACTATACTCATGCCTCATTCCAATCTCTAAGCTGAAAGTTATGGCTTCCTGAAAAAGCCATTTTCACCCCATTTGTGCATTTTCTCCACTGGTGTAATTTTATTGAAAGGCCAACTTCTGTCAACTGCAAAAGAAAATATGTCAGGAAATAAAGAAATATTTTAATGAGACATAGATAATAATAATGACAGGGAATTCATAAAAAACTCTCATGTTTTCAATCTGACGCTCACGTCAAAAACTATAGCAATATGGAAATGACAACTTTTTCATTTTTCACCCATTTATCCAGACTTGGAATTTTTAACAAAATTGGTTATCTCTCAATCTGAGCTCTTCTGATTTTTTTTTACTAAACCAAAGTTGTTTGTCTTAATGAGTATATAAAATGATAGTTTAGGTTTCTGTGGTGGGAGTTTTGTTCATAAATATTCAAAAGAACCACCATATTCTCCAGAAATGTTGAATAAATAGATTTTTCCTGGTTTGTGATATGGGGTCACTTTTTCTCATTTGAAAATCTCAAAAATCTCAAAAAGTTTTTGGAATAGTGGATTTTAGCCTATTTCAGTATCCTCGTTCTAGTCCCCATAAAATTTATCCAATTCCTTCATGGGTTATTTCCATGTCTTCTTTCTAGACTCTCTTCAATAATTTCATCTTAATTTGGTTCTTTGCCAATGATCTGGACCCAGATCTTTAGAAACAACTATTTTGCAATTTCTGACAAATCCAAACAGAAATGGGAAATGGACCTATATGGCACTCTTGTAGATCTCCTCTATGTGGAAAAAACCCAGTAGTTTCATCTCAATCTGACTTAATTTTCTCTAGTTATGTCCAAAATAAGAAAATGGCTCCAGATGTTTTTTAAAAAACTGATGGATTGATCCAGGTGGATATTGGTGGCCACCCACCTTTTCCAACTTGCTCAAAATAGTTTTTTGGCAAATTTGGCAATTTACTATTTTTAGCAGTTTTTAACTTCCTGGGCCATTTTGAGGGCCTAAATGAAGTTTTTTCGAGATCAATATTGTCAATGATAGTTAAAGCCTTTAATTGAGCCCTCAAAATGAATCTCCTCGACAATACCTTTCCAACGGACTATCTTCAGCCTAAAACGAAGATTGTATGCAAAAGTTACGACCCCGGGAAGTTGATGTACTAACTTACCCAAACGGGGCACACATGACTTTTGGCACTTCGTCTCCTAGGGTTAGGTTTTTGGATGTCTAGGGTTTTTGACATTCCTGTTTATTGTAAAAATGCCTTCAAAGCCTCATTGTAATCATCTTCTCGTGAATGAGCACAACTGTAACATCTCTTCTCAGAGATAAGCCGCTACCATTCCAACAAGCTTATTTTCCGCTACATTTTACAGTTTCAACTTATTTCCTTATTGAATACAAAACCAGTTTCACTGTATCTATGTTATTTTGTGTTAAGCATCTTTTAATAATCTATATTCATTTTTTTCTGCTCATAAAATCTGGATCAGTGGTATCGGAGCGGCTTGCTCCTTGTCGTCTTAATGCATGTCCCCAATGAGGTCAGGGTACAAAGAATTGGGTCTTGAGCTTGTTTCTCTTGAGGAAAAAATCTCTCGCACACTCAAGCGACCTCTCATTTAAAGAAGAGAAAAAACATGACAGGACAAGAGATCCTTTCAAAATGTTGTTTGAGGAATCCCTCATGCAACAGAGGAACTAGATGATGGATAGTTTCGTGCAAATCCTTCGACGACTACCAACAAGCGACGCATCTTCCTCGAGCGGAGGCGCCGCCCCATTCAAGGTACAAATAAACTTTGATATTCCTATATTTGAAGCTCAGATAGACACAGATGTTGTAGGCAAGTGGCTAAATCTACTACAAGGGTATTTTTCTTTCCATAACTTTTCAAATAGATAAAATATTACTTTTGCGCTCCTCAAAGTCGTTCCCCATGTCAAATATTGGTGGGAAATTTTCTATGATCAAAAGGAAACAGAGGAACCCTCATTATTTACAGTCGCGTCCACCTGGGAATCCTTCAGGGATTCTATTAAGGAACAATACTACCCTGTCAAAAGTTATGATGACTTGTATAGCAAATGGACCACATTGCGGCAAGAAAGAGACCAAGCAGTGCCAGAGTTCACAAATATCTTCCATACCTTGCACACCAAGTTGGGTATCAAAGATTCAGAGCGACATCTAGTGCTCAAGTATCATGGTGCTATTCATAGATACATCTAGACATAAATGGAATTTCTGGACATCTCGTCCTTGGGCGCGGCCTACCGATATGTCGTCAAAATCGAGCAGAATATTAAAAAAAAGACGCGACAATTTAGGCCTGGGAACCCCTCACAACAAAAGCCAAGAAGGGGTGGCCCCAACCCATAGAATAAAAGATAGAGAAAATATGGACAGTATCAAGACAACCAGTCCAAGCCGCAAGCAAATAAGGACACCGGAAAGACAAAGAAAGATACTGGGAAGTGATGCGACTTCCATAAGAGCCCTTGGCATAACACTGCTAACTATCGCTCAAAGTAGTCATTGGTGGCCGAAGTGAAAGCCTCTTAATCAGATGTGGGTTCTGAATCTAAGTTATAACCAGAAAGGGTAAGACAGATCATTGATGTGGAACCCAATGCCATAGTTTCTACCACCAAGCTCCAGCCTGGTGAAACATACGAGCAAGAATAAGGTGAGTGCCTATTCCATCCACAGATGTGGGTAAAAGGCACCCCGCTGCACTTCATCGTTGATAGCAGTAGCCAGAATAACCTCATCTCAGCAAAGGTTGTCAAGCGGTTGGCCCTACCAACAATGTTGCACCCACAACCCTACACCGTTGGATGGCTCTTCCAAGGAAGCGATCTTCATTTCATCCAACAGTGTCGACTGTCGTATGGCATCAAACCCTTCAAAGACGAGGTATCATGTGATGTTGCAACTCTCGAAGTTTGTAGTGTTCTTTTGGGCCAACCTTATTTATGGAAATTTCATGATGTATATGAGTCTAGGCCTCAGAGTGTTATTATTACTTTGAACAGGAAATTGTACAGGATACCCGATGCAGTCCCTCCTAGTGTTATTTCTTTGATCTTGGCCAAGCAATGTAGGAAGGTCATCTCTCAGACTGGTAAATTTGTCTTCTTTGTGATTCGCTCTCAGAGTGAGGGAAAGATCGCAGCCACATCTAGGGCCTTCGTGGCCGATCTATCCACACAACAAAAGAAAGTGGATAAGGTCTTGGAAGAATACTCGGATATCCTCTCCTCTCCTACCGAGGTACCTATTCAGTGCAAGTTCAAGCATCTTATCGATCTGACCCCAGGCGCACTATTACCCAATGGGCCAGTCTATTGTGGCTCTTTGTTAGAAAACGCAGAGATCAAGAGGCAGATCCAAGAACTTCTCCACAAGGGGAACATATGTCCCAGCGCATTGCCTTGTGGGAGCCCAATCGTGCTGGTGGAGAAGAAAGATGGGACCTCACAACTCTACATTGATTACTGGGATTTGAATAAAATCACGGTCCAAAACCAGTACCTGATTCCCAAAATTGACGACCTCCTTGATCAGCTCACGGGGGCCAAATACTTCAGTAAGATTGATCTGAAGTCTGGCTACCACCAAGTCCCAATAGAACATATAGATGTATGGAAGACCACCTTCAAGTCAAAAGAAGGTCTTTTTTAATGGTTGGTCATGCCCTTTGGTTTGACAAATGCTCCAACAACTTTTATGAGGATGATGGACGATATCCTATGACCTTTCACCAATACTTTTGTAGTGGTGTATCTAGATGATATCCTCATCTACAACAAGACTTGGGTGGAACACTTACAACAAATTCAACAAGTTCTACACACCCTGCAACAGCACAAACTATATGCAAACTTGGAAAAATGCTCCTTTGGCATGGACAGGGTCCATTATTTAGGCTACATCATTGATTGACATAGTGTGCATGTGGATCCGACCAAGATCTAGATCATATGTGACTGGCCAGCCCCAACCACACTCACTGAACTTCGGAACTTCTTGGGTCTCGCCAATTTCTATCGCAGGTTCGTGTTGGGATTCTCTCATATCGTATGGTCCCTTAGCCAAGTAACCAGGGGTGGTGGTAAGGAAAAATTTGTGTGGGGCATGTCCCAACAACAATCCTTCGATGACTTGAAGAAGCATTTCTTCTCATCGCCAATACTTTCATTATCGGACCTGCAACATCCCTTTGAGATCGAGACAAATGTTTCAGACTATGCTATGGGTGCCATTCTCAGTCAACACAGCCACCCTATGGCATATCATAGTGAGAAACTATCAGATGATGTCTGTAAGTACCCTACTTACGACAAAGAAATGTACTCCATTGTGTAAGCATGTCGTCAATGGAGACATTACATTCTTAGGAAGGAGACAGTCATCCACATTGATCACAAGCCACTACAGTTCATGCAGACCCAAGGAAAATTGTAGAATAACCGCCATCAGAAGTGGTCCACATAATTACAATAGTTCCACCTCAACATCAAGTAGAAAACAAGAAGTACCAACCGAGTTGTTCATTTCCTCAACCGACCTCCAGTCATGACACTCACCACGGTGCTAGACTCTTGTGGCCACGAGACCTCCAGATGGCCCCACCTCTATGAGACAGACGCTAACTTATCCACCACCTACCAAATGTTGGGCGCCAACTCAGTGGTCGCTAATTTCCATCTTCAAGATGGGTTGTTGTTGTTGATGAAAGCATCTATGTGAGACATTCTCCAGCTTACAAACGTGTGAGATGTGGATCATTGCAACTATGTGAGTCTTTCTCTCAGCTTAAAAACCTGATAGAAATCCCCTAAGAAGGGTATGTGTTTCCTTCCTGAGATAAAGCTAGGAACGTAGAGATGACCTCCTCCATTCAGAGAGTTGAGAAGAACTCCAGATGATTATCCAGTGGGAAAGGTGATATATTGAGTTAGGCATGCCTGTGACTGAGCACAAGGTGAATGTGTGAAATCCCAAAGTGTTGGGTGCATCGTCATGTGAACAGAAATGAAGACGATGTATTAGCCTCCTCTGAGAAGCATAGTTGACGAGAAGACTCTAGATGATTCTCCTATGTGAGGCAGTGAAAAAGAAGATATGTAGAGTGGATGTGCCTATGGAAAAGCACAAGTGAACATGTGAAGATCTGGTTCTTCTGTGTAATGTAGTGAACCAGAGATATGACATCACTATGGATGTGCCCCTAGTGGATGAGCACTACGGGTGTATCAGATCCTTTGCTATATATTGTTCAAGAGTCAAACCTTCATGTAACCCTAATTGTAATGTAAAGGGTACAGGTTGGCCCCACTTTAATGTGATTAATAATAAATGTAAAAGACAATTAATCTGGTTAATATTAATTATAATATGATAATAATAATAATTATGATGTGACTTAGAGAGGTCGGCCCTGTTGAGAAAATAGACACTTCTATTGACAGGTTTAGTTTAGTATAAGTAAAGGTAAAATCATCATTATGGAAACACATCCTTCATGTGAGTTTGGAAATTTCAGCAAGTACATTTACTTCGGAAAAGTGTGCACCTCTCTTGGGCGCTAGTCTTCTATGGTTTGAGCACCCTCTTGTGTGCTAGGTATTTCTTGGTGGTGAAGGAATTTCTCTTGAAGAATATAGCAAAGGATTTGGTTGGGTTTTCTTCCCATGTTGAGAAGGGTTTCCCATGATACTTGTTGTGTTCTTGTGCATGGTGTTTCTTCTTGTTATCTTGGTTGCTGCAACATTATTGTCTATGCTTAAGTTAAATGATAAAACGGAATGAAATTCATGCTTAACCTATCTTATTGAAAAATCAACATGGTATCAGAGCATAGGTCTTGAAGAACCCATTGCACAAGCAAATTTTAGTCATCCTCTCTCTCTCTTCTGCAAAACCGTATGACCCTCCAAGGGTTTCCATAAATTATGTACGACCTACCTATTTGAGGAGTTTCAACACTTGGCACTTGGACGTTGACACTAAAAAGTGCATAGGAGTGTACCACCTCCCTCAACACACCTCCAACAAGCTTCAGATTGCATTTCTGAACATTTTTACTTTTTGTCCCTAGGGCATCTAGGGTTTCGCTAAATTCTGTAGAAATTTCAGAATTAGGGTTTCTGCAACTCATTAAAGGAGCTCTTTAGCTCACCAGTGTTATATTATCTTTAAAAGGCTTATTGTTGGTAGTCATAAGTCCAACTAAACCTAAAAGTGTTATCCTAGCCTAGCCGTTAGGTTTACTAGCCAAGTTGACAAGGGTTTGTGAAGAATCCAAAAATGAGCAAAACCATAAGGGAGGAAAGCTTGATGATTCAAGCAAACTCAGTTCCAGGAAGAGTTATTGTGGGTGATACAAAAAGGTGTCACCATGACATACCTCCTTCATGAATATGTCAGAGGACAAAGATCAACCATGTGCCATTGGAGAAATCATATCAACACCCTCAGGTATGCACTTGTATATATATATATATATATAT
>JASDQU010220746.1:0-17737 GCA_032191745.1 Picea mariana
CATCTTTGTTTGGATGTACCTATGTAGACCACTGCGGTACTTCAAAACCAAGTGCCACTTGGAGTCTTTGATACCCAGCTTTGACCGCAAGGTATGAAAGATGTTGGTGTACTCTGACACCGTCTGGGCTCTTTTTTGACGTAGATTTGTCCATCTCAAGTATTGGTCATTATAGTTTCCGACAGGGTAGAACTCCTCCTTTAGGGCATCTACAAAGGCTGCCCAAGTGGGTTCTCTCCCAAAAAGTGTAGATTCATCCATGGTGTACCTCTCCCAGTAACCTTCCCACCAAGATCTGACACGGGGAAGGGATTTAAGGAGCGCGAAGGTGATCTTTTCATTGTCGGAAAATTTTTGGACAGAGTAATAACCTTCTAGCAGATTCAACCAGTTTTCTAGAGCATCTGCATCTATCTGGCCTTCAAATAAGGGGATATCAAAATTGACTTGTACCTTGAAGGGTGTCGCACTTGTAAAATGGTTGCTTGTTGAAGATGCCTTGGTTGCCACCATTGGTAGTCTTTGAAGGATTTGAGCAAAGTTGTCCATCATCTCGTTCCTTTGTCGCAC
Organism: Picea mariana; assembly: GCA_032191745.1. Taxonomy (NCBI): domain Eukaryota; kingdom Viridiplantae; phylum Streptophyta; class Pinopsida; order Pinales; family Pinaceae; genus Picea; species Picea mariana. The sequence continues at coordinate 571 of JASDQU010220746.1, forward strand.
AAGGGCTTCCTCAAGCAACATCTTGAAAGGATATCCTTCTCTATCCTCTCTCTTTTCTTCCACCATGGGAGGTCGCTTCGGCTAGCAAGAGTGGTTGTCCTCAAGCAAAACTAACTCGAGACCCAAATCTCTATACCCTAACCTCGTCGGGGACTTGCTCTAAGAAATGACAAAGAGCAGACTACTCTGATACCACTGATCCGGATTATTTTGAGAACGACATGAAGACAGAAATATAACCGAGATATAAAAATGAAATACACAAAAATATAGATGAGAGCACAAAAATACAATGAAACCCAACTTCTATTGCTGAATAAGATAGAAAAACACCGTAGAACACAAGCTGGAAAAATGGGATAGCTTATCTCTGAAAAGAAAGAGATGTTGGCTACGCTTCTTTCACAAGAATATTTACATCACACTCCATTACATGCTTAAAGGGCTTCCTTCACCTCAATTATATAGGAGAGAGTGAGAGGAGAAAAATTCCCATGATGCATGTGGGATAAATTGGACTAAGTTTATAAAATGCCATAGGAATGTAAAATACTAGTACTTCCTGAGCGGTCACCCTTCCCAATACTACTCTAGACCGAGTGCGCTTAACTATGGAGTTCTACTAGGATCCGATGCATTAACGCTATGTTGTAGGCATGTACATAAAACCATTACATGATGTTTGTAATTAACAAATGAAGATGACATTAAATTCCATTCCCCATCAAAAGGGTGAATGTCATGGCTTATCAAAACTAGAGGTTCAAAATGGTGATTCAGTGGAAAAGGTGGATGGCCACCAAGATCCATCTGGATCACTTAACCCTTCAAACTTTCCCCTCTGTTCAAACCCTTTGTTTGAATGTTATTTACTTAATTTTGAAATTTTAAATATTACCAAAGTCCCTTGACTCAAATTTGAATTCAACCTTGATCACTAAATTGGGCCCTCTCTTCACTTGTTTAAATTTCCCTTGGTTTGATATGGTAATTGATCGTGCTTGATAAATCAAGAACTCTCTCCATTTCTTCCCTATACCTAAATTTAGATAAGTTTCAATCTTCAAATTTCTCAAACCATCCCTTCCCCCCCACCCCCGATCCTTGCCTCTCCCAAAGAGTTGTTTTGTTTGAACTCTTTGAACGTGTTCTTATTCATTTAAACTCTTTCAGGCTAGCTTTAAAAATCAACAAAATTATCAATATCCTTTCAAACCCCATTTCAGGATCCGTCTTAATTCTCAAATTAGGTCCTCCCTTCACTTTTTCCTTTTCCCAATTTCACAATCACAACTGATCAATAAATTGGGACCTTCCTTAACTTCAATTTTTCATTGTCCCACTTTTTCAATCGGTCTGAATTCTCAAGTCAACTCCTCATCAATTACCAAGTTGGGTCAAGGGAAGAGGAAAAATGGTGAAGGGAAGTCTTGATTTAGGATTCAATCTGATTTTGAGTTTGGTATAAAGAGTTCAAATTTGACGAGAAGTAATTTTATGATTGGGCTCCAATAGTTAAAACTTTGAATTCATATTCTTCCATTTCAAACCAAACATTTTTTTTGTGTTATTTCATGATTTCCCCAATTCTCAAATTGGATCCTATCCTTACAAGTTTACCTACTCACTGTCCTAATTCCTATATTGGTCCTAGTTTCCAAATTAGAGCTCCCTAACCCTCAAAAGTTATTTTTGATTCAAGTTTCTACAATGAGTTTGAAACCTAGCATGTGAACTATCTTTCCTTGATTTCATCATCTGACCTGATTGCAAAAAAAACATCTCTTTACTTTGACACTTTTCAAAAGTACAAGGAAATGGGGTTGATTTTTCCAAATTAGGCATTGTCTCCAGTTCTTCCATATATTGATTTTTATATTGGTCTCAATATTCAAATCCCCCCCCCATTTACTCTTTCGTTTGAGATATTTGAAAATTTTCTCATTCGTTCAAACTCTTTTATCCCATCTTTCAAACTTAACAAAATTTCCAAAATCCCTTCGAGCTTGATTTTGTCATCATCCCTAATTCTCAAATTGAGGCCTCCCTTGATTAAATTTTACTTGTCCTAATTCCACAATTAAACATGATTTCCAAATCACAACCTATTTTCCATCGTTCATTTTTCCCTTGTCTCCTTTTCCAAATCGAGACATCCTCCCTTCAACTTTGGTTTGAGCAAGCCAACATTTTAAATTGTTCTGAATTCTGAAATTCCCCCCATAAGAAAACTAATTTTATAAATAAGTTTGATGACATAGTTGATTTAAAGTATAATTGCACATTAGTTGTGGTCAAACTCCCTTAGTTCCATGAAGGACATATTGTCTGCATCGATAGTCCCTTGATACTTCTTTCTCACAAGTTCATTATACATGTATTAATAATATATACAAGAACTTAAATTCCTATAATTCCTTTCTAAATCTTCTTTATGAACCTAAATAAGACTAGAAACCCATTGAAGTATAAATCAAATTTTATAACCATTTTTTGTAGTTACTGACTTTAACATGAATCTGTTACTTCTACCACATTGTCTTTATTTATGATTTGTAATAACATTGAATTTTAGAGAGCCATTGTCAAAATCTATGATAATATTTTTTCGCATGTACTTTATAATTTGAATTGATATATATTTAAACTTAGATGTAAATAAGAGGGTTTGGATGAATAATTGATGGAAATTGATATTAAGTTCCTTAGGATATTTTCACTCAATCATCCTTACCTTCGTGATGAAATTTATGATAATATTAAAAGGCAGGGGATTTTCCATGAATCAAAATTAACATTCATTGTATATGATTCCATTGTGGTCTTGATGTCCCCAAGGGAGGATGATTGGTTCCAAGGATTCAAAGAATAGCCTCTCATTGAAAAGGGTTGGTTTGAAACTCATAATGCAAACATATATCCTCTTCAATTGTACTAGAAATTGACTCCCAATGACTCAAACTGTTAGGGAATAGGGTGGAACATGAAATGAAATAGAAAAGACAGTACTGTAAATAATCAAAGAGGAACAAAATTTCAAATACAAAGGTAGTGTTTATAGACACTGCTAAAACACTTTTAAGAAGAGCACAGTGTGATCAGACCATCACACTACATATTTCACACCTTGATCTGTATGATCTATGTATTCTATTTCTTGATCACCATGATGATAATGACCCAAGGGGTCTGCTATTTATAGCCTCAATATCTAACCAACTTCCATAGAATCTAGATGGTCTTTTCCACTTGTAATTGTTGGTTGTTAGGGTTGAATCTGCCAAACCCACACTATTGATTCGATTCGACAAGGATGCTTGACCCAACGACCTATGCATCCAACTCATAGTTGGTTTCTAAGATGGTTGATACACTGCATGAATATCTTTGACTACTAGTTGACTCTTTGAACGACATGCATGTCGACTACTTGACCAACTTATGTAGATATCTAGTCGGTCACTCGATCGATTGATGTAGGGATTTGGTCGATTGCCCGATTGACTGTATCCAAAATTAGGTTCACTACTCGACTGACTAAATCTAGGAGTTGTGTGATGAACCATCGATTCTTTATTTTCCAACAACCCCCATCAAAACACTCCTCTGGAGATTCAGGTGGTGAAATTACATCATCATGACACCCCCCCATAATTGCATATTCCTGAGGCCCAAGCATCATACAGATCTTAATAAATATAGATTCAACTAAAGGTTTGGTGAATATATAGACAACCTAATCATATGGTCTGCTATATTCAAGAGAGACAACATTCTCATGAACCAACTATGTCAAATAGTGAGCCTGGAGCTCAACATGCTTCATCTTACTAGGGAAAACATGATTCTCAATAACCTGTATAGCACTCTAGTTATAATAGTAGATTGTAGTTGAGGTCTGAATAGGAAGGCTATGTTTTCCAAAAATTTGAAGGATCCATACTACCTCAGTACCTGCGTGAACAACATCACAATATTATTCTTTCATAGTAGACAAAGAGACTACCTTATGTTTCTTACACAACCACACCAATGGTCTAGTGCTAAAGTGAAAAACATATCCAAAAGTGGACTTCAGATCATCATTGTTGTCATCCCATTCAGATTTGGTGAAGCCAACCAATGAATATGAACTTCAAAAATAGTTAATACCAAAAAGAGTGGTACATTTGAGATAACAGACAATTAGTTTGAGTTATTTCCAGTGGATTTCCCTAGGGTCATGCATAAATCAAGAAACCACAATTAAAACAAAGGAAATTTTAGGTTGACTATGAGTAAGATAAATAAGACTGCAGTCTAGTTGTCGATAAAGTGTAGCATCAATAGTGGGTTTTTGACAAGTTTTAGTGAGATTTTTCTAGATTGGAAAGGAGTAGCAAAGGTCTTACAATCATCCATCTTAAAACGTGTTAGCAAATCCATCACATATTTAGGCCGAGAAATGAAAAATCCATCACTTAGTGGTAATACTTGAAGACCCAAAAAATAATGCAGAGTACGAAGATCTGTCATGTCAAAGGAGTCAAAAAGTTGTTTCTTCAATCTAAGGATGAGATCATTATCATTGCTAGTAATGAGTAAATCGTCTACATAGACAACAACGATCAAAGTGTCTCCATTGGTATGGATTACATACAATCTATCATAAGATTCACAACCTTTGAAACCAATTTAAAGAAAGAAAATGTTGATCTTAGCATACCAAGCTTAGGGAGCCTGGTTCAAACCATAAAGTGAATTATTGAGTAAAACAAAAAAGTGAGAATCTGTCACAAAACTAGGTGGTTGTTCCATGATAATTTCTTTAGATAGGCCTCCATGAAGCAAAGAACTCTTCACATCCATTTGATGGATTTTCCATCCAAAAAATGAAAAAAAGGAAATAATCAGTTGAATAGAGTTCATCTTTGTAGCATGGGAAAAGGTTTCAGCATAGTCAATGCCTTCTCAAGTTGAGAAAAACCCTTCACAACCAAGCATTCTTTATGTCGCTCAACTACACCTTCACAGGTAAATTTGGTTTTGTAGACCCATCGACACTTCATAATGTTCTTTCCTTGTGGTCCAGGAACTAAGTACCAAGTGCGATTCTTCACCAAAGAATCAATTTCTTTTTACATAGCTTAATCCCTTTTAGGCCATCATTCAACATCCGAGTAGGAAACAAGGTCAAAATTTTCAGGTACATGAGTCATCAAGGAAACATTGGCATGTTGCTTCTGAATTTGAGTTTGTTGTCCAAAGGAAATATCCCTGACATCGGCTCCAACAACTTCAATTGTCTTGGAAGCCCATCTGGGTAGACAAGAAATAGGTGAATTGTGGTTCACTATAGTAGGTCGAACCAAATTGGGAGAGTCTTTGGTTGGGGGACTAGTTGAAACAAAGGACGATGGACTAGTCGACTTGGAGGTCAACAATCTAGTCGAAACAAGAACAAAGTTCGACTTCCCAGTCGAGGGAATGAAATATGGAACAAGAGAACCAGTGTCAGATACAACACTAAAGGGATAATCCTAAAACAATCCATAGGAGTAATTCAACAACTTAATTCCATAATACTTCTCGTCAAAATATACATTACGTCTGATAACAATTTTTTGTTTGATAGGGTCAAATAATGGATAGGCTTTTGACTCTTTAGAGGGTCACATCATGATGTAAGCATGAATCTTTTCATCCAACCTATTTTTTCAATCATCGAAAATGTGAGCCCATGTGACACATCCAAACACAAGGAGGTGGCCTACTAAAGGATTCTTTCCACAACATCATTTGACTCGAGTCGTGAAAGGAACAAGTCGAGTTGAGATGTGATTGATAAGACAATTTTCACAATACACTTCTTGATCCCTGAAGCGAGGAGGGATATCTTTATCCTACAAAAGAAATCTAGACATTTAAACTATCATCTAATTCTTGTATTCTACAACAGCATTTTCATGAGGTGTGTGAAGGAACTGATCACTTCCAATCAATACCAGATCAAACCAGGTATTCTTCAAAAGGTCAATTACATACTCACCACCATTTCTTGATATCATGAACTTTATGGGTTGACCACATTTCTTTTTTGCACATATGTTGTCATTGATGTCAAAATGATCATGGATATTATCACTACCAATGCAATGAAAGACAAATATGGTGCACAAGTTGAGCAATTTATGAAAGGATGAAAAAAAAAGTGCACAGAAGGATCAAAGGATCAATGACGCATTAGAAGTGAAGTAACATGGAGAAAAATGCGACATAGTTCCCTGTCCATGATTGAAAAATGGATCGATGGATGTTGGACATTGTCATTTATATCACAATGACAGACAATGATGAAAACAAAAGTGCACATGATTACAGATAAGGATGAAAATAGAAGTGTGCAGAAGGATAGAAGGATCAATGACGCATCAGAAGTGAAGTACAATGGAGAAGACTATGAAAGTGTTCCCTATCCCCGATTATGAAATGGATTAGTAGATTTTGGTGTTGCAACATGATGAATAATGTGCAAGGACTGTAGGGAGCCTTGAGCTAGTATGACGAACAATGCAGTGGAGTGTGTGCAAGGACTGTAGGGAGCCTTGAGCTAGTATGACGAACAATGCAGTGGAGTGTGATGAGAAGAAATCGATGTGACAAGTGATGGAGTATACTACGACAGAATGAGTGGAAGTTCAGTATTCAAGTAAGAAAGTCACCATGGCACACTCACAGTCTTGTGGGGTGACTAGGTGAGTGTGTTTTAAGGAAAGTGCGACAGGTTGAAGACTTGAAGTCTTATGCTCCTATTCTATTTGCACATTATGTGTTATGTAACCCAGAATGTGAATTGCTGTGACAATGAATGTTTTGGTAAAATAAGGAAGACTTGGTTAGTTTGATTTATTCAAAGAATGTCCAGTCACAACTGAATAAGAAATACTCTTAATTTAGACAAAAGTGTGTCCACATACAACTAGCCAAGATTTGATATGGTCAAGACATACCCACAATGTAACTAATATGAGTTCACAAACTTAGTTTAGTTAGAAGTGTGTCCACATATAACTAACTAAACCTTGATATCATCAAGTTTTGTCCATAATGTAACTACTATGAGTCCAAAAAAAATTAGTTTAACTGTGGCAAAGGTGTTATAAATAGAGATGTGGTTTGATAACATAAGAGTAAGGTAAGTAGCGGGTTGAGGTCTTGTACCAGTTGAAAGGAGAAGAACTTGAGAGATAGTAAACTGTCTTAAGTTGTAGAGAAATATTTTTGAAAAGGTATAGTTGTGTAATATTTGTTTTTAGAAAATTGAATACAGGGTGGCAAGGTGGTGCTAGGGTGAGTTAAATCTCACTAAGGATTGGAGTCCCCATCATATGTGACAAGTTGGTTCTTGAGAGGATTGGTGTTCTCATTATCTATGATAGGTTGGTGCCTGAGTGGATTGGTGTCCTCATTATCTGTAATAGGTTGGTGCTTGAGAGGATTGGTGTCCTCATTATCTGCGATGGATGGGTGCTTGTCAAGCTGAAAAATTATAAATTATGAGTTGATTCTTGTAAAAGAACATAAATAAAGATGTCTATGATTTTCTCCTGCATTGGGTTTCCACGTAAAACTCTCGGTGTACTGTGTTGTTTTGATTTATGCATGCATTAGTAATTAAGTAAACACTTGTAAAAAAATTAAATCAATGAAAGAAAATAAATGAGAGAAAATTGGTACAATAATAATTCAACCCCCCCTCTTAGTATTGTTGTGAGTTTCAACAATTGGTATTAGAGTGAGGTTCCTTTAGTAACATCCTAACTGCTGGAAGGAAGATCACACAAAAAGTATGGAAAGTCAAGATTCCTTTTCTTCTTCAACCAGACCTCCTCTATTCAATGGAACACATTTTGAATTTTGGAAAGTCAGAATGAAGACCTACTTGATGTCTCTCAGTATGGAGGTCTGGTAGACTGTGGTAGATGGTTATAAAATTACAGATACTCTTCAAACTGATGAATATGGTAATAAAAATTACTACAATAATGCAATATCTATGAATTTTATCCAAGATGTGCTTGCAGAAAAATAATTTGTTAAAGTGATGCAATCGGAATCCACAAAGGAAATATGGGAAAAACTGGTAAACAATTATGAAGGAGACGAGAAAGTAAAGTTGGACAAACTTCAAGCTCATAAAATGCAATTTGAAAGCCTAAGGATGAGTGAATATGAAAATATTGCATGTTTCTTTATCAGAGTATATGAAACTGTAAACATTATGAAAGGGATAGGTGAAAAGATTGAAGAAGCTATGGTGGTTTAGAAGGTATTTAGGTCTCTTCCTTCAAGACTTGATGTAAAGGTTTTTTCTATAAAATAAATGGATGAACTAGATAAACTATCCATGGATAATCTCCATGGAATATTGACTGCTTATTAGATGAGGACCAAGAAAGAACAACTCAATCTAAAGGATGTGATCTTCAATGCATCTGTCAAATTGTCAACATCTCAATATCGTGATTTCTCTGAACACTTCTCAGATGAAGAAGAAGCTAATTTTGTAAGGAAACTAAAGAGGGGCTCTACAAAGTATAAATGTATGTTGCCATTCAAATGTTTTCATTGTGGTAAAATCGGTCATTTTTCATCTAAATGTTCTTTCAAAGAAAACAACACTAATGAAAAAAAAAGAAAAGAAAAAGATAAACCTAGGGATTTTAAAAAGAAAAAGGTTTTAAAAGGAACAATTTTTATTCAAAGGAGGATAGTAGTAGCTTGTCAGATGATGAAGAAGAAGAATTTGAGCTAGATGAAGCTAAAGATAAAAAAACTTATCAGGCCTCTAGAGAAACACATATTTGACCAAGAAAAAAATAGACATAGAGCAGTATGCAGTTGTAATCGACATGGAAGGAGAACTCATTAGTGTTCTCGAGGAAATATCCCAACTCAAGAAAAAGAACAGACTAATAAAATAATAGTTATGGATCTACAAAGAAAAATACAATGAGATTAGTGGTGAAATAGTCATCTTAAAAATTAAGCTAGAAGAGGCCAAAAGAAGGGAAGAAATATTGATAAACTAGATAAAAGAAAAAGAGAACATCTATGATGTTGTTCCTGAGATTAAACTTAAGGCTCAAAGAATAATGTCAGGAATCAGGAATTTAATGAATGTTAGAAGGTGCCTTTTCTTCTGTTGATTATATAAGAGTAAATCCTCAAATGAAATTAATAACATAACATGACAGAGACTGTGTTTCGTTGTCTAAGTTGATTAATAAAATCAAGAGATATGGGGGAAAACTTACAAAACTATTAAAAATGAGGTATCAATGACAGATAAATCTTACCTTTCTCATAGTAGAGGAAGATGTAAAATGCACCCTTGAAAGGACATAAGATGCAGTGATCCAAGTAGCTTGTAAGTCTTATATTTACTAATAACCAATACAAAGGAAAAATTGCTTGCTTATCAAATAACTGATAAAATGTGATTACAGTAGATGTTGTACTAAGTTGCAACCACTCACTTATCAAGGAGTAACATAAAGAAAACTAGAAGTATGAAATACAAAGGGAGCACATAACTCAAACTGCACAAAATTTCGAATCCCTGTCTGCACTTGTATTAATACTCACAAAGAATGAGTTTTCTTAGTTACAATACGACAAGAAGAATCCCGTGTTAAGTCTTCGAACCATGCATTTATACAAAATGATCCCAACCCTAGACGGTTGGAATTCGCATAATTCAAAAAACATTAAATATTACAAATTAAAAATGAAATGTTTCATCTGCAAATTTTTGTCTCTTTGTATGTTGGAAGAAACATTCCTTCTTCATGTACTCCAGCTCAAAAAACAATTGGTTTGTAAATATGACCTGTGCATCGTTTGTTCATAGATGTGCCGAATTTCCCTTGCTCGAAGCACTGAATGCATCTACCCACAAATTGCACCACTAACCTGGAGGGCTCTGTGGTATCATTTGCCTCAAAGGTATAAAACTTCCTTTCTATATGAGGCAAATTATCTTCCACCCTTGTAGCTACTAGAGATAGAGACTGTAGTCTTAAGCTAGGTTTGACTATCCATTTATTCATCAGAGTAAGGTCAACTTGTTTCAATTCTAAAATTTTGGCCCAGGATTCTTCCATACTTGCCTTGAAATCAGCTTGATTTTTTTCCATCTTAGTTTGTCCCAGGGCCTCAGAGATTTTGTCTTTTCCCACGTACAATGACTCTTTGCCAAGAGCATAGAATGCTTCTTCACAAGATATTTTCACCTCCCTGTACAATCTTTTACTTTCAACTATATTATCCTCTCAGTTCTTAAGTATTATATCTCCTCAGGTTTGTTCTGAGAGGGACAATCTCGTGGCCCTAGCAACTTCCTCCTTTGCTAATGATAGAACAACCTCCTGGAATGTCACTCTAGCTACAATGGCCTCCTTCTCTTTTATGCAAATATTATCTAAAGAGCATTCTGCCAATCGATAATAGTCTTGAATGCCTTCTATTTTAGTCAAAAGGCTTCGCTAAGCTGATCCCAGCTTCTCGTGTACCTCTAAAGCTTGGGCCTAGAAAGTTGATATATCCACTACTTATTTTTCGGTCAGGCTTATTTTCCCCTACAACTGTTTTACCAATTCCTTGCTTGCCTATGAATTTCTCTGCATCTCATCAAGGCTGATCTTGAGATGTTGAATTTCCTGCCTGTCAGGGGCTCTAATTTTCTCAAATCCTTTATTCATCTCACTCCTAACTCCCTCCTCTACAGTCTTTATTTTGTCCTGTAACTGGCTCACCAACAGATCCTTCTGCTTCAACTTTTCCCTTAGGTTGCCCACCGAAAACTGGTTTGCAGTGGAAAAGGCTCCTAATGAATCTGCTACATCCGTAGCGAAATCTGTTTCTTCTTGGGCCTGTCCATCATACAGTACTCTATTCCTCTTGACAGGCACACCTTCGCTCTGATGTATTTCTCTTTTTACTACAACCTTTCTCTTCTTGTTAAAGAAGATGTTGGAAGGGGGCATCTCTTCTACCAAAATAGGTGTGAGATCCTCTATGAATACCACTTTAGTGCTAGGGTTCCATCTACTATATTGTATCGGTGTGATAGATTGAATGGGGCTGCCGATATCGATGGATGACTATTTCTCGGCTGTGTCAATAGCTGACTTGCCTAGTGTGAATGGTGTTTGTTCTTCCCCCTTTTTTATCAAAGCTTTAGCTTGAGCTTTAGCTTGATCACCTAGTGGGTTTGTCAATGTGGTGTCCTCCACATGAATCAAAACCTTGGTTTTCTCCATATTTTCTTGAGCATCCTGTCCATTGGAGCTCCCTATTTCGACGCTCCAGGTCTCAATTCTCCGTGCAACCAAAGGTGTCGGGGCTTCTCCCTGCAATACTTTGGGAAGGCCATTTCTTCGATGCTTTTGGAAGTTATAAAACTTGACCAATATATCTGGTGCCAGAGCTTGAACTCGACTCAAAACCTCCTGATAGGACCTTGCTTCTTGGAATATTTCATGCTTCTCAGAATATGTTGGAGCATAACCCTAACTTACATTAGTTTATACCTAGCTTAGTCTCCTAGATCTTGGTTAATACATTCCATCACACTTTATTTCACCTAATTTGGCCACATAGAGAAGAAGGGCGCCTCATCCCTAGATTTTAGGGAAAACTGTTATTTTTAGATCAAGACTCAACTCTCGGTTCTTGATTTTCTTGATTTATTCTTGATTTATTCCAACTCCCCCATGAAAAAACTCATCCATTATTTGGGAATGTGCACCTCCTCTTTGAGTGAGAGATTTATTCCTTAATTAATGATTTTTTCCTTTACTATTATTAATAACTGCTATTTCGGGTCAGTTAAGTGAGTTGGAACTACTTCTCTTGTCAGTTAAGTGATGCAGGAGCATTGTAAGCAGTCAAGTGAGTGTGGAGGCGAAGGACAGATGGAAAGCACAACATGCATTTTTCACGTTTTGAAATGTTTCAAAAGTTTAAGGGAGCGGATATTAATGTAATAGTTAGGAAGATGGCATACTTGCATTTATATCTTGGAGGTTGTAAACAGATCTTGAGTGATTGCTCTCACCTGTAAAACATTACGGCATTTAAGCCCAGTTAATGAAAGTAGGTAGGTTTGAATTAATAGATTAGACAGTTTAGAGGATAGGAGGGAAAATGGATATAGACACCCTCATTCTTGTATTTTTGTAACATCATCATTAGAACATGAGCATAGAGTTGTAGTAGAGAGAGAGAGTTGTAGAAAAAGTCCATGTACAAGAGCTTTGAATTAATATATGAAGCTTTTAATTAGATTTCATGGTGTTATGATTTTTTCTGTTTATACATGGTGGATGATATGCTTACAGTTGTTTATTCTCTCTGGTTATGCATTTGCTTTAATACTGTGTGTATGTAGGATTTCATATTAAATGTTTGAAGTTTGAGAGAGAAAGAGAATGAGTTTCAATTGTTTCTCTTCGTGAGTGAGAGTTCCTACAAGGAGTGCATTGACAAAGGTTCAAAGTTTATTTGTAAAAGCTCAGGAGGCATACCGTTGTTCTCATTCTAGTAGAAGTGCAAGTGAAGCACAAAAGTTGTGCAAGGTGTGCGCAGGCTGGTTGAAATCTTAGAACTTATCAACTAAAGGGAGGGTTGAAGGACTGTTGTTTCCGAAGGTGCACAGAGTCAAAGAGAAATCAAATAGTTAGAAGTATTTGAAAGAGTGTCGCAAGGAGTGCGTGTAGGAATCCTTTTGGAGGTCTGAGTTTGTAAGTGAAGATCAGGAGGGATAATACCTTTGAATACTCCAAAGGGAGACGAGGGTCGAAGTCATCCAACAAAAGTAAAGTTTAGAAGGGAGAACCTTGGTTCATTTCACAGGATCTATCAAGGAGGAAACGAGCAGTTAGAATTCTCCATGGAGAACTCGCGAAGTGGTGAGGGACGTAGGATCCAGAGAAGTTGCAGGGTAGTTAGAGGTAGGCGAACTCGTCACTCTAGGATCCAGAATCAACGTGGACCATTGATTGTGCTTTGCATAAGATGTCAGATCATTTCAGCATTTTGGGGATCCTGACGACAAGGAGTTGAGCACAGTGGAACGAAATTCCCGAAATCGCAAGTTGTGACAAGAATTGGCGTGGAGTTTCGAGATTTTGGCACTTTGGGTGTCGAGAAATGGAGGAGGCAGCGCTTGGGATCGAGAGTCCCAAAAACCGAGAAGAGTGACAGGTGGAAGGAGTCAACGTCAGAGATAGAAATCATTTGAGTGGACAGGTGGTGTGTCCTCTTCAAATAGGTGGAGTCAATCCTTGTTGACTGTTTCGAGGTTTGGAGGTCAACGGAGTGGGAGCCTTGCATCCGGATTCGCGAAGTCGCGAAGTCTGAAACTCCGAATCGGCAAAAAGTTCTGTGAGAAGCCAACCTTTGCTGAATACATTTCGGTGAATCGACATTTTAGGTTTCGACAGTAGAGGGCCGAGAAACTCAACAATAGGGATCGTGAAATTGCGAGACCCGAAGTCCCGAATTAGCGAAGGGCGTGACGTTATTGTGGTTAAGGAGATTTGGGTTGGTGCCTGGTGTTTGTTCACTCAGGCTCAATTCATAAGGACCCGTGGATACACCGTGAGTGTATAAGATATTTCCTGAGGGAAAATCAAAGAGTCAATTTGACTCAGGGGCAGATTTAGATCGATCCTACACGGACCTCGACCCGAGGGTTCGGGAGTCTGCACCATTAAGTGAGCTTAAGTGAGATAATGTGCACCACTTGAATATTGTGGGAATTAATGAGTGTGTGACATGTGTCTTTACTGGTCTAGGTTGAACTATGTGGTCTCCCTTAGCCTATGACACCTATTTTAGCTTTTTTGACTAGAATTTCTATGTTGGAAATTCTATATATTCACCTCTTCTCTTCTTTTTGAGGATGGTTGCTCATGTATATTCATTTTTGATTAATATAATTCTCTAATTTATGGAGCAAAAACTTTCTCTCATCACTTAAATATCAACAAATTGTATGTGTTCAATTTAACTAGAATTCTAGATCTATCGGGGTTTCTGCAGGAATTCTACATGCTATCAGAGCTAGATTGAATCTAGTGGATTGTACATGGTTTTATATGCAGGTATAGATCATCAAGAGGTGCAGCAAGAAGAAATGGATCATCTCTCTTAGCCCACAAAACTCGTTCTAAATCGTTTCAATTACTTCGAATGGAAGACAGAGATCTCTTTGCTCCTCCGAAGCAAAGGGCTTTACAGGGTAACAATGGGAACAGAGAAAGAACCGACTGTTGCAACGGAGAAGATCAAGTATTTCAATAAATTATATGAATCAATTAGGATGATATTCCTATCAATTTCTATAGATCTCCTCTTTCATGTCAGTGGATCCACTACTCCCAATGTGGTCTGGACCACATTGGAAGGACTATTCGGAAAGCAGGATCCAATGAGAGTGCATCAACTGGAGAATGAACTCATATCCCTAAGTCCAATTCATTTCAGCAACCTGCAAGAATTCTTCACCAATTTCAAATCCCTCCTCGTTTAACTTAATTTACATGGAGTCAATAAAAAGGAAGATCAACTCATCCTTTCAATTCTCTCGAAATTAGGCCCTGAATATTCCGTATTTGTATCATCTTTTCAAGCATCTAAATTGACTCAAGAAACATGGAAAATGCCTCCATTGAATGATTCCATTGCAACATTGAATCAAGAGCAAGCTAATTTAGTCCAAATGGGTGCCATCAAGCATTCCAAGAACCAAGCACTTGTGGCTACTGATGCTTCAAAGAGCAATGGAAAAGACAAGCAAAAAGGAAAGGGTAAATTTCCTCAATCGTAGAAGGAGAGATCCGCACAATCTTCAGAGAAATATTCTGAGCCTAAGGGTAAGAAGAAGAAGGAAAGAACACTTTGAAGCTACTGTTCCAAAGGTTTTCATCCAGAATAAAATTGCATGAGGAAGAATATCGATGAGATGGCTAAGAAATTGCAGCAGCACAATCTCACGATGCCCGAAAATGCAAAGAAGAAAGATGATAACATAATAGAAGGGAGAGCACGAGATGGTCATGCTTTAATGGCTATCAAATCCACTCCATCAGCTTGGATCCTTGATTCAGGTGCATCAAACCATATGGCTACATCAAAATATGAATTTTCCTCCATCGAAGAAAGCACCAGATCCCCAATTTACTTGGGAGATGCCACACCCGCAAAGGTGTGCGGAGAAGGAATTGTTGATCTTGAAGGTGGCTTCTTCACAAATGTGATTTATGTTCCCTCGTTGTCTACAAATATTCTCTTGATATATCAGATCACTCATTTCGGCTTTGGAATGAAGGTGGAGTTCACTATGGACTCCGCAGTGATTACTGACATTTCCACAGGCTCACAACTTGCACATGGAGTTGTAGATCATGGTTCTCATTTGTATTTCTTCTCCCACTTTGTTCCTAAATCTATTAGCATTGTATTTCTATCACAATCTAATGATATCAGCAGGTTATGGCATGAAATATTTTTCCATCTAAACTATAAGTACTTGCATCAACTCAGCAAGGAAAACATGGTAGAAGGATTGCCAACTATTAAATTTACAAGCGGTGTATGTCAAGGATGCATTCTTGGCAAGCATCCAGAGAAAAAGTTTGAAAAAGGGAAGGCATAGAGACATTCTTCACCTCTTGGGATGATTCACAATGACATCAGGGGGCCATTCCCTTATCCTTCAATCAATAAGGCTCGATATGTACTCACCTTCATAGATGATTTCTCTCGCTTTACTTGGGTATTTTTTTTGAAATTAAAATCAGAAGTATTTGAATGCCTTATAGAATTTGAAGCACTTGATGAGAATGATTCTGGGTGTAAGATTAAGATACTCCATATTGATAATGGGGGGAGTATGTCAAAGAATATGTGCAACAAATTTGTATTGATGCAGGTATACAACTACAACACACAGTGCCATATACACCACAACAGAACGGTGTTGCGGAGAGGAAAAACTAGTCCTTAAAAGAGATGGCCAATTATATGCTACAGTCAAAATCATTAGCTCCAAAGATATGGTCTAAAGCTATTAAATGTGCAGCATACATTCATAACCAATTTCCTCAAAAATCAATCAAAGGAACCACTCCTTTTGAATGTTGGACTGGTAAGAAACCGAAAGTGTCACACTTTCGCATTTTTGGTTCACGAGCATGGGCTCACATTCCGACAGATAAGAGGAAGGATTTGGAGCCTCAAAGTGTTGAATGCATATTTGTTGGATATCCTGAAGGTGTAAAAGGATATATATTGCTAGACTCTCACACTCAAAATTTCATTCTAGCTCGAAGTGTGAAGTTTGAAGAAGAATCACTACATGATTTTTCAGAAGACCCTGCCGAGGAACTGCTTGTTGTCACTGATGAGGAGGAGTCAGAAACTTCTTCGAGAACTTAAGAGAAGCCATAAGAGTAGCCTTTTGGGTTTGATATAGAGGATTAGGAGCAGGTCATGGCTTCTCCAACTCATTTTCCAACTTGGGCAGAGAAAACCCTGCAAGATGCGGGTGAACTAGTCAGTGATCCCGCAGATACAAGAAGGACTAGATCATAGTTATTTGGGGCTCCTCAAGCCATGGATGCCATGAAACCATTTCTTCCCATACATTTCTATATGACACTTGGTTCAGATCCACATTCACACTCTGAGGCTGTTGGAAACCCACTTTGGGAGGCTGCCATGGATGAAGAGTACTCTGCTCTTATGGACAACAACACATGGGACTTGGTTCCACTTCCGAAAGTAAGAAAGCTTGTTCGATGCCGATGGATATATCGAACAAATATTTTTGCATATGGTGAGATCAGAAAGTACAAATCTCGACTTGTCGGAAAAGGATACTCAACAAATGTGTTCTTCAAAGTAGCTATGGTAGAAAGATACTTTTGATATTATAATTTGGGGTTAATGAATTGTTTATGGTTCTTTAATTTTCTCTTCTTCATTATTTCTTGGTTGCACCACAATTTCTCTCTAAATTTATTTGTGACAATGCTTTTAATGGTGTTAATATTTTGTAAAGTTGTTTCTCTCTCTATTCTCCAATAATTTAACCAATTATCAACATCTTTATGCCACT
>JASDQU010220749.1:0-17860 GCA_032191745.1 Picea mariana
AGGTTGGAAAGGTGAGGGAACTATACCCTCATCTTCAGATAGACTGAAAATAGTCTTTTGGAGGTCCAAAAGATTTCCAATGGGGAGGTGTGATCCAGGGATCAAATTTTGCTTAAAATTCAAAGTGCTCGGAATCGCTTCAAATCGAACGAGTGTGTAGGCCTCGTCGTCACGAACCCAACGCAACTCGTTTGGGTTCAAACGAACATCGAATGAGAGAGATATTGCGTTCTGTTCAAATCGTCAAACAGGTAAAAAAAACGTGTTGAATGTACAGTTCGTACAGTCCGTATGGATGCTGACGTGGCAGGGCCGTATGACACGTAGCATATGCTGAGTTGGCAGGGCCATGCGACACATGGCAGGTGTTGGTTGGCAGTTGTGTGGACGAATCATTTCTTGACACGTGTCATCTTGATGGCGAATGGATTGGTGACATGTTGCCCAAGCAAGGGCCACCACGTGTCACCTGGACAATGGTCTAAAACTTGTGTAGTCGGCAGGAATCGACCCCGCGACCTCTGGGCAAGGGGAAGAGCTTTGGGAAGGGCCGCCCAACCGGCACGCCCACCCATGGTTCTTAACATATAAACGGTTTAAAAATTATTTGAATTGAATTAAGTGTTGAGTGGGGCGCGGTCCGGGTCGGGGCTAAGCCCCGGCCCCCGGTCACATATATAACTACCATATAACCACTGTCGTGTGCACGCACATTCAAACCCCGCGCGCTTGACACTTGGCGCATTACCATGTGTTTTAAACCTTGGCCCTTTGTTATGTGCGAGTGCGGTCACATGGTGACCCATATGTCCACGGTTTTGGCGGTTAGGGGCTAGGCGCGCCCTCATCGTCCTACAGTTCGCACCATTTTGCGATTGCACCCGGTGTTAGGTTTTAACACAAATATGAGCATAGAGGCTAGGTTGAGAGCGCAGAGGTGCATTTTGGCGATCCAGAGATAGCAAGTTTGAAGGGGAACTTCCAGGAAGCCTATCTTCTTCAATTTTTGGCCAAACCAAATGCCGAAAAAGCCCAACTAGGGGTTTTTGGACATTCTGAAGCCATTGGAGCCATCTATTTGGCATTTTGAGCATTGTAAAGCACATATTTTAGCACTTTGAGCAATAATACAAAAGATCCATTGGAAGCTAGACCAGGAGATGTATCCCAAGAGAGGGGTGAACTCCTTTATCATTTGTTGTGTTATGTGTTTTCTGTTCACTATTATTTGTTGCTTATTATATGCATCTTGAATGTGTAATTTCTATAAAAGTTGTGTTTGCAAATTGATCCTTTTGCATAAGAACACTTGAATTAAATCTTGCAAATATTTTCAAGAATACAAGCCTTTATTATTTTCAGATCATCAGCTGCTCCTCGCTGGCATTTTCTGTTGACCTGATCATCATCTCCCTGATCATCTCGATCACTTCGTCCAGCTGCTCCAGTGGCTGGCTTTGTTCATGCAGTCTCCTCGGCTGCAAAATTTTTCTGCAATTGGGTAGATCACCATGATCTCCCATGCCACCTTCTTCATCTTCTGTGGCCTTAACTTGCCACCCTGCTGCAAAGTTCAGCTCTGCAGTCTTCGTCACCTTTTCAGCTCCCTGGCTGAAATCTCTGAGCGATTCCTTAGAATGCTCCTCTGCCAATACCTGCTCATGGCAGTCACCTGCTGGCTCTGGATTGTTCAGCCAATCCTCTAGCATCTCTAGCTCCATCTCCCATGGAGTGATCAATCTGCCTACCTGCTCTTCGGCTTCTTCTGCTATCATCTTCAGTGCTGCAGCTTCCTCAGCTTCCTGGCTAAAAGTATTGAGCCATTTCTCGGAATGCTCATTCTCTTCTTCTTGGGCAGCCTCAGATATCTGCTCCAATTCTTCTCTGACAGTCTCAGCTAGCTGTCCTGTTTCTACTGTTGCTACCTCAACATCCGCAACGTAGACTTCTGCCTCCCCTTGAGCAAATGGTAGGAATATCTGAATTCCCCCAATCATTAGAAGATTCCTTAGATCTTCCTCTTTCGTCAGCTTCTCAGGCTGATTTAAACTCACCTCTGAGTTTATGAGACCCTCAGATAGTCTCATCTGCTCATCCATGCCCACCTGGCAAATTGGGATTTTCCTGATGCCCTCCTGGCAGACTATGGAATCAACTAATCCCATCTCTGTTCCCTTGCTCACCTGGCAAATTGGAAACTCTCGACTGCCCTCCTGGCAGTCTATGAGATCCCGCAGCGATCTCGAACCATTGCCCACCTGGCAATGTGAAATTCCCTAGCTGTCCTCATGACAGTCTATGAGATCCCGCAGCGATCTCAACTCTTTGCCCACCTGGCAAGTGGGAATTTCTTCTCTGCCCTCCTGGCAGTGCTTGAGATCTTCAGCTGATCCCAATTCTTCCTCAGCATCATTGAGATTTCTTCCAGTCTCTGGTTCACATATCTGAACCCTATCTTCTTCTGGTCTATTGAGGTTTTCAGCATGCCTCAACCACCTTCTTAACAGCCTACGCTGTCTTTTAGGCATCAGCTCCTTGACTGGCCATTTTGCTTTCGTCTTCATGGGCCATTCATATACCCATCTCGACTTTGCATTCTGTTGTATCTCAAATGCAAGTTCATCCATCCTTGCCCTCATCTCGGCAAGTTCTTCATCCCATTCAGCTTTGCTCATCAACTCTGGGTCTTTCCTTCCAGCACTTGTATAGCATTTAGTATCCATCTTGCTATCCTTGTTTGCCCTGCTGGCAAATCTGCTGCTGTCACTTTGCAACCTGAGTGTTTCCAGCCTCTTCCACAGTCTTCTTGACCATCTCCTTGATTGCTACTTACCTGCAACCAATCATCTACAGAGTTCCCAGCACTCTGTCTTCCTTTCTGCTCCTCCTGTCTGAAATCTACAAACAAGATTCAGGCTCTGATACCAAATTGATGTAGACAACCTTCTGACCCTCGAGCCAAAGTCCGCTCTCAGGATCGTTCAATCACTTTCCTGAGCCGAAGCGGCTCTTTCAATTCCTTCTTGGAATCTCTTTTCAATCGATCCACAGGTCCTTTCGAAAACTCCGCTGTGCGAACGACACTAGGCGCGAGCTCCTTTCTCTCCAAGCGACCACAGCGCTATGACCAAGGGCCTAACCCAAAGTCACTTGTCGCAACTCCCGAGTTCGTGAGTCGAAGACCCTGGACTCCTCTTTTCCAACTCCCGATACCCGAGATGGCGATACGGGTATGGCTCCTTTCCTTGCCAGCACCCTCCACATGTAACCCTAGGCTAGGGCTTAAATACCAGTGCCTCTCGCAACTCGCACCTTCGTGAGTTCATGGGTTGAAATCTCGTGCCCTCCTGTTGCGATCTCCCGAGACACGATAAGTCAACGCCAGGTTGACTCCTCCCTTGACACTTTTCGCTATTTGCAACCTCGCAGGTTGAAGCGTCGAGCCTTCACGCTCTTATCCCGCGAATCCCCGAGATGCGAGAATTCAACGGAGTGTGGACTCCTTTTCCTAGGCAACGCGTGTCCACCTGTCAATCACGTAGACCCCACCTTGTCGTTCTGCCACGTGTTCCCTCGTGCCTCGGCTCTCGGCACTTCGCAACTTCTACAGTCGAAGAGAGATCCCTTTAACCTCCGAACCCCCGAATACGCGATACGCAATGGGGTTCCCGATCCAATGGTCCTCCCGTCCTCCGGATCCAACGACTGTCCTTACTCCTCGCGATTTCGCAACTTCGCGACTCGGAGCACCCAACTCCTGGAATTTCACCTTGCGAACTTCCGAGTTCACGAGATCAGAATCCTGGACCCCTTCGGCACTTTCGTCGATCCTTCGATCGCTGCCACCTGTCCTCCTCAGACGGACAATCCTGATCCCTTTGCGACTTCGCCACTCGCAAAGTCGAAAGACTTCCTTCTCTAACCTCCGATGTCCAAATCCCCGATATGGGTGATCTCGTGACACGTGTCCTCTTTCCAATGGACGGCTCAGATTTCCTCGAGACTTCGCTACTCACGAAGTCAAGATGCTCACCTCTGTGAGTCCAGGTGCCCGAATCTCTGAAATGGACGATTTTGCGACACGCGTCCTCCTGCAGATGGACGGCTCAAATCTCATTCGCCCTTTCACGATTTCTGATGTCGAGGGCCCGGACTCTCGTCCTCCGAACTCCCGAACTCCCGAACACCGAATTCCCGATACGATGCTCCTTCGGGACATTGCTCTACTTACGAGGGTTTAAACCTCAAGCTCCTCTCGACAGATCTGACGGCTGTCGGGTTCTTCGCTCAAGATCTGACAGTTCAGATCATCTCTCATGTGCGCTCCTCCTGCACTGCCTCCTGAACGTAAATAAACTCCAACGGTCCAGATCTCCTAACTGGATCCGACGACAGCTGTACTCCTCTTGAGCTTTTGCGCTTTCTTCCGGCACTTGGAAGAATTTCAAATGTCTAAGGCCTTGACCTTTTCCTTCTTTCCTCTACGAGCTCCACGAATGGAATCCTCGCCTGCACATACAAGAATGTTGTTCCTCCTGAGCTTTGCTCTCGAATCCTTGAAGGATTCTACGACTTCTATGCTCTAGCAGAGTCTTCGCACACAAAGTGTTATCTCTTCTGAGCTTCTCTGAGACTCGGACCTTAAGGAACTCGGTCCTTTTTCCTTCTCCCTCAGATGGAGAATTTGGATGCCCTCCTGGCTATCCTTCACTCAAGAAATCTCTTGCTGAGTGCTCAGGGTGTTCAGCAACCCTGTGAAGATGCTTCAGTGGATTCTTCCTCAATTACAGAACTCGACAGAGTTCTCTTCCTCTCTGTGCCTACCTGCACACACTCTCAATGCCCTCTTGGCAGAGTTGTACAGAACTCCTTAGAGCTTTTGTCTTCTTCTGAACTCACAGCAGAGTTCTTCTGTGCACTACTTGCACCTGCTCAATGCCCACCTGGCAGAGCTTTACAAAACTCCCAGCAGAGTTTATGTCTGCAACTGTGTTCTTCTCCACAGCCTTGCCTTCTGAGGTATTCAACAACCTCTCAGGTCTTTCCTGAATTGATGATTTCAGCTCCTGTGCCCACCTGGCATGCCTTTGTCTGAATCCGCAGAGTTCAGAAGTGCTTCAGTGCACTGGCTATCAGAACCCGCAGAGTTCTGTCACACCCTCCTGGTGTGAAGCCTCAAAGACCTCTCAAGCCTGAAAATCAAACAACTCCCTGCAAATGCAAACCTACAGCATAAATAGAACACACATAGACATTCATTCAACACAGGAAATATGCAGAAAAAACTGTTGTCTTTGTATTAAATGGCAAATGCCTGTTTTTACAAGGTGTTCCTGAGCACGGCCTGTAACAAGGTCTCGGCTCCTTCTCTTGCACACTCACTCTCGACTATTACAACTACTACAAAATGAGATCGCCATTGATCTTTTATATGAGGGGGCTCTTAGAGCTCTTGCCTCCACACTCACCTACCCTATTCAATTACATTGAATGGGCTGTCTAGTCCACAATTTGGATCTAGATCTTAGCCTTCAAACATTTAAGGCCTACCTACTTCTACGCCTGTGCAAAGCACGGCCTCACGGCTCAACAGCCTAAAACATTTAATTACATTCAATTTCAAAATTGAAAACGAGGGTTGCGCCTCTCTTCAGCCTAGAATGCAGGCGCTGACGTGGCTGGCTGGCTGGCTGGCTGACGTGGAGAGATGCTCCTGCATCATTATCTTTGCTTAATTAAGTTAAGTTTCTTTGAGATTTTAGTTATTAGGGCAAACAATGAAAGATGAGCAAGAAAAGTAAGCTAATCTACAATCTAATCTATAATCAATCAAACAAACCCCACGGCCTAGGTTGTGAAGGTGCCCACACCTTCAAAACCTCACGACCAAGTTAGGAATAAAACTAAAAAAATGAAAAATGTTAGATCTAGCCTATGTCCTACCTACCCCAAGGCTCATAGAAGAGGGGAGGCCGTACCACTTCCCCTCTTACACTATGAGCTCAAACAATCAAGCAAGAAAGAGAAGAAGTAGTGCACTACTAAGCTAGAAAATGAAAGGGAGGGTTATAAATAGCTACCAAATTCCCCCAAGGGGTCTTGAAGTGTTGTGTGTGTCTCTTTGGGGCAGCCAAGAGCTTCCAATCAGATCTGATATACCTGTAAAAACAGCAAGATTTGCTTGATAGGATGGCTACACACATCCAAGAAAAGTTAAGGAAACCCTTGCCTTTTTAGGGGCAAGAACTTTCCACAAGTAAAAGATATATTTGATATAATTTTTGACCTATCCAAACAATTATATGCTAGCTGAAAATGACATGAATGAACAGCAATATTAAGAGAAGAGCAATAGATCTAGAGAGTTGGCGTATGTGAGAGCTTCAAGTGACCCTTCTCCTAGGAGTTCCCAATGAAACCCTAGAGATGAACCTGGAAGATCTCTTCAAACCACATGCATACAATAGGTAATATGTTGATGTATTGCAATTAAATGACACTTCTATTCAACCACAAACATCAAGATATATAAACCAATAGGCATATGCTCTATTAAATCTACTTAGATAACACTTTACCTAAAATCTATTGTTGCAAGAATTTAAAAAAAATATCAAAACAATGTTACCTCCCATGTATAAGAACAATAAGCATACGTTTTACTCTTCTTGTTGTCCTCCAAAGCTTCTCCAAAATTATATTACTCAAGAAAATGGTCTTGGAGAGGAATACTCCAAAACCCTAGAGCATAGAATGAAAATGAAATGGAATGAATGACTAGAGAGAGAGAAAAAAATCAAGTAGCATAACAATAGCTCAAGATATGGTAAGTTGGGAGTGAGGAGAGGGATCTATTTATACTTGGAGAGGCAAACCTACCTCTCTTGGATCAATGTCAAGTGTCCACCACCAAGCATAAGAGTAGATCTCAAGGCTAGGGCACACCATCTAGGGTTTGAAAGTTAGATCCAGTAGAGCGTGGCATCTTCCAGCAGTGAGGGGTTTGGCACTTGGCATTGGTCTTCATTTCTTATCCAGCCTTTGGAGGCTTATTTTGTATTGTCAGGAGCATTTTGTAGCAGCTCATACTTGTTATCCATTGTCTATCATCTTGGCCATCTGTTGAGCATTCCAGATCGGCATCTCCATTGTAGCAGGTTCTTCTATTTTATGAATAAAGAAGATTTGTGATGTTTTGGCTTGTCTATCATATTGCATATGGTTGAGGTATGTTTCATGGTTGTCTATTCTTGTTAATTGCTACATACACACATATAAACACAAGTAAACAAATAGATCAGCAAACTGTTTGACGAATTACCTCACTCAGAAGAAGTTTTAAAAGACACCAAAACAGTAATGATCCTTGCATAATGGCTTGGGATCATTACATAGTAGGTTGTTCAAAGAATAGGTTTTGAAGGTTGTTTGATCAAAGTACTCAAAGGAGGTCTTAAACTAGTGCTTTCATAGGGCAAATGGAGTCAATAAGTGGCTGCAAGAATTGAAGGAGCAAGATGATAATAATAGAGCCAAAGACAAGAGGAATTTGATTGATGAAGTGTTGGTAAGCCAAGGCTTCAACCACCAAACCCTAAGGGAAAACGGCTACTAAGGTGTAGGAAACCCTAAGCCTTAGTAGGTTTTCCTCCTTCTTTAACTCAATGATAAGATAAAATCGGCTAGGATGAAGGACAAATACTAGGGTGTTGCAATGGCAAGGCCCTAGAAATGGCTTCAAAAGAAAACGGCTCCTTGGCACAATCTAGTAGGTAGATAGCAATTAGAACAAGGACAATAACATGTGCTTGATCCCTAGGGTTTGAGCTAGCAATTTCATAAATTAACAAAATGTGAAGTAAAACACCATAACCATTCAAGCAAGAGAATAATTGCAGAATTTTACTCACATTCACCAAGCATTATCAAGCAAAACCCTAGTTGTAAACTTTCCACCAAGAAAAATGCCAATTTCACCAAAAGTAGCCCTCCTTCAACAAGTGCGCACTAGAATTTTAGTCTAAAACCCTAATGAGGGCCACTAATTTCAGAGCTCACACAAGTGTGAGTGAAAGATGATGAAAAAAAAAGAGTTTTAGCTCTCTACTTATACCATACCAATGACCTTTAATTTACTTTAGGTCAAAAAAGGCTGACATGGCCAAATTTACATCAAAATATTGTTTTACATTAAATGTCATAATCAAAACCCTAAATCAAGCATAAATGATGATGTCATGCCCTTTTAGGGTGACATTAGGCCCTTTTAGGGCAACGTTGGCTTCTTGGAGCAAAACGTTAGGCCTTCTTGGGCCTTAGGAACCTGCCACACTGCCACTTGGCACACAACTGCCTCCCAAAACCCCCATAAGCATTGGATGACGTCATGGGTATGGGTCTGCCAAGCTGTCTCTGGTGGAACGTCGTCCTCTTTCTCCGATGCAATCCTCTGATCTGCTCTGCCCCCTGTTGGGGTCTCAGCATCCATCCGGTGGGCTTTTAGCCCCATGGAGGTCCAAACTGATCATCTCCCCATGTGTACCTGTCCATAAGGGTACTTGTCCATCGGGTATGGTCCTGAAACATCAATAGATACGCCCTCCATGGGCTCATAAGTCACAGGGATCATAGCAATGTCAATCACATCTAATCATCAAGTTATTTAACATGTGCATAAAACCCCCTTTACCTGGACCAGTGCTCAAAGACATTATACTAATCTACAAGGCAAATTTGAGGGAAACGCTACGACGTCCTATTGGGCTAATGCTCATTGGATGTGGGATGTTTCCGGGAGAAATCAAATTTAAGCCATGTGAGTGGATGAGGTGGTTAAGGGATGTCTGGGCAAGGGGTGCAGTGATAGCAGGGAAATGTATGGCTTACCTGTGGGTGCCTCTATAGAGGGTGAGTTGCACTTGTCATTGATGCAAATGTTTCCAAGCCCATTCCTTCCTTTTGTCTTTATTTTTATTGCTTTTCTCTTCAAGAAGCTAGTTAGGGGACACTACCCTGGCGTGGTGACCAGTGGTAGCAATGTTACCCACAAGCATTTCACGGAAATGAGAAGGTTGGATCGTGATGAGACCCCCTTTCTCTTGGCTATGCCACCAAGAGCCACTACCCTGGCGTGGTGATCAGCTGTTGGTAGTGTCATACCGCTACATGCCCATGGACCTGATAGGTTGGCTCGTGATGAGACCCCCTATCCTCTGACTAGGCCTTGTTTTATTATTTTTTTCGGGTCCCTCTGTTTCTTGCTAAGAAGCTTTTTATTGCTTTATCGAGGATCCCTGGGCGAAGCATCTCAAAGTTGCATTCTTTGGCTTCTATCTTTTGCCAGCTACTTTTACCCTCTGGGCCTTTAGCCCCTTCTTCCCACAAGACAAGGTACATCCCTTAAATATTTGGTCAACCCAATGCCAGGACCAGTGTAAAGGGATGGATGAGCGAGAGAAGGATGGAAAGTGGTAGGTATGGTGGGAGCGAACGATGGCTTCTCATGAATCCCCCCAGTGGCAACTCAAACCCTATGGGTACCAGCTTACTAGGGCATCCTGTCATTCCCCCCAGATATGGTCAAGTGGAGAGGTATAAGATCCAAGCACCCATTAGAAGCAAAAAGAATTGAATGCACATATTCAAAGGTTTTGAGGATCAGAGTGACACATACCATGATACCCGGACTCATTAACTCATGGAGCAAGATCCATTTCTGCTACAAGACTAGACCGAGGTGACGGGTGTTGTTGTTGCTAACAAAGTGGAGGCACTGAAGAATGAAAAGATGGGCCCTCCAGGGCCATGCTCAAGTCGATCTGGCTCTCGGTACTCTATGTCTAGGACCTGTGGGCCTCAAGACATAATCTCCTTAGTTATCCCTAAATTGGGGGATAACACATGGGATGAAGAGTACATGCACTAAAAAGTACATGCGCTAAAAAGGTATCTACATTAGATCTTTAAGTGGAATATGATGGGACGTGTGGGAGTGATAAGGCGTATATGTGGAGAGAAAAAGGGATAAATAAGGCACATATGTGGAGGAGAGACTCACACATGCACTAATAAATGGAGGCATATGAGATAAATATGGAAGGGGTGAGCATGGAAAGGGAAACGCATGCATGGATGAGGGAGATACACGCTAATAAATAGGGAACTAAGGCACATATTTGCACGAGAGAGGAAGGTGTGCATGGGAAGGAGGAGGTAAACACGTGTGAGAGAGAAAAAAGGAGGTGCATGTGTAGGAAGCATGCATGCGCATGGGGACAGAGAAAAGAAGTGGGAGAAGGAGAAATAACTCCACATTTAACATAACTTGCAAACTTTAACCACATGTGCTAACTCATCTCCAAGAGATGCGCCACATCTCCTCGCTCTAATCGCCCAATATCCTCATGCATGTATGCGCCATATGTCACACTCTGAACCCACCACATGTCACCCTGCATGGCGACCTCGCCTGCTAAATATAGCCCTGCTAAAAATAGCAGTGCGGCTGAAAAATATGAAAAGACCAAATATGTCTGAGACTGCTAGGAGAACCATGTCGAATATAGTACACCTAAAAATAGAAACTCCTTGCATAGCAATAAAAATGGGCTCTTCGGATTTGATTTTCTGTAAGGAACCCAAATATGTGCTCAAAATCATCATCTGAACCCTAGATCTCCAACTGATATAAATAGTAAGTTGCTCGCATTTCGTCCGAAAAAAGCTCATTTGAATCGTGGGCTTGCAAGGATTATGAATGTGTGAGCAAAACTAACATGTGGACCTCCGATCTTTGTCTCCTAAAAGGTAGGGAATATGCTAAAATAGACATCTCTCTCTATCCATGAAGACCTATGAAAACGCTTGTCGTTGAAGCAAGAAACATCACTAACCAATCATGTACATGTTCCCATATTGAAACCAACCCTGGATCACACCAAGTTATCTCTGGGAAAAATATTTGAATGCCAGCCAAATAGAACATGTTGGCTCTTAACCCTTAGGATTTGCTCATAGGAAAATCCAGGGGTTAACAGACATGAAACTTTTGCTACGGAAAGGGAAAGGTTGAATCCATATGAGAAGTCCCAAACTTACTTATCGCCACTCTAGATTTTGCCACCACCTTGTTCTATTCTCTCCTTTTATTCTAATGAAATCGTTGCATTAAAAATCTTAAAGAAAATACGAAAATTGGGATAATCTTACGATTAATTCTTTAAAAAATAAGGAAAAGTCATTAAATATTTCAACAAGGGACACAAGGTGGCTTGTCTAGTTGGTGAAAGATGGAGCAATGCTAATGCCCCATCAGGATTCAACAAATCTTTCCAATGACACATTCAAGTCTTTCCAATGATAGATCAGTATTTGTGCAACAAGGGACATAGGGTGGCTTGTTTGGTCAATGAAAGATGGAGCATTGCTGATGCCCCATCAGGGTTCAACAAGTCTTTCCAATGACACATCAGTACCGGTTCTCGTGTTAGTTATACACAAGTAAAATTGAAAGTATTATTAATTATTTCAACAAGTCTTTCCAATGACACACTCAAGTCTTTCCAATGACACACCAATATGTGTGCTCGTGTTAGTTGTACACGAGTAAAATTGAAAGTGTCCTTAACTATTTCTAGAAAAATAAAACTTACAAATAGTTCAAGTAAAATTGAGGTAATACTATAAAGAATTCACAAAAAATTGAGGGAATGTCTTAGATATATTATTATATTCAAAATAAGGGTCAAACTTGCACACAATTCATGTAAAATTGAGGAAAAACAACAAAACATACATAAAATATTTTCATAGACGTTTTAGAAATAATTTACTTGTTGACAGGTTTAATTCTTGAGTTTAATGGGCCGTGATTCAACAGTGATGATGGTGGCATGACAATCCCGACACACGAAAAAAGGTTAGAGCCAAGTTACAAGTCTCGAATGACTTCGATGGAATGGTACCTCGGTCGGTGCAGCTTAGCTGTACGTGTTAATGATTCACCCCTTCAGGCCATTTTGCCGGCCCAAGCAAGCCTGTTGTGGTGCCCAACTTCTTCAGACAAATGGTAATGCCTTATAAGAAAGTACTTTTAAAAATCAATACATAAATGCTTAATTTCTTGAGAATTGTTCAGAAACAACCAGTTGATCACAACAACCCTCAAGAGATTTAAACGATTCGCATAGAATGCACAACAGAAAGTGCAGTCACTCATTATTTCTTCGAAGGCTATTAATTGTACAGAGATCTCCAGTTCAATTAGCATGGCATACTATATAATCACCTCATTATACAACTTAAAACCTTGATCGCCATTGGATTCGAAACCGTGACATCGAGATAAAATAGAAAGAAGATTTAAGGGCACTTACTATCGTATGTACTTGTCCGAGACGGAGCGGAGGGGAATAACCATTTTGCGCTAGCGAAGTCAGGAGCAGAAAAGAAGCGCCGTATGGGCATATTGTTGGGGCCGGAGTCCCCCCGGCCATGTAACCACATTATTATGATGTTCTTGGCCATGGCTTTGCTTGGTTCCTCAGTTGCAAATCTACAATGTTATACCGAGAAAGAACAAAAAAAAATGATTTTAACGTCCACGAGAATAACAATAGCCTATGGGACAGACCGCCTCACACACTGATTTCTGCAATTCAGCCCTTTTCCTGTTCAACTTGATGATGAGCTCCCCCAATTTCTCCATTGTCCCCTCGCTGAATAAGTTATTCCAAGAGCTAGCTGTCAAGATATTTATATAGTTGTCCCTGCTGTCTTTGAAAGCTTCACACTTTAAATGAAATGTTTTTCTGTTTCCACTTTTTAGGAGGTGCAGAACACACACACCCTTTCTTCCCAAGCTTCTTTTGGTCTTTTCCAACGCCCAGTTTCACAACGGAGTTGATGGAAATTGGTTGTTATTTGGGCAATAAGCATTTTGGCTCTCCAAGTAAAAATAATAATGACGCCTCCACCAATGAACGGTGAAGTGACGAGAAGAGGAGCCGAGACCCGGTCAACCCTATGGCGGTCCTCCGAGTAAAGATAATAATGACGCCTTTACCAGCTGCTTCGGAGGAGCAAATTTGCCCAGATTCCCATACTCATTTCATAGGTTTCCCACCTTGCTTTCCTTCTTTCGAGTAGCAGTCTATTGGATTCCAGCAGTGTGATGGGCCGTCCTGGTCGGGAGTGGACAGTGACGGGTCTGGGAACAGGAACAACAAGAGGTTTAGGTGGGCTCCCGAATTTCCAGTCCTTTGTCTCCAATAGACAGGCAGGTATTGTCCTGTTCCTTGTTCTGTGTTTTTTTTATTGTCCTCTATGGCAATGACAATACATTCAACACTCACAAAAAATGGGCAAGAGGTACCCGTCTCGGGTGAAACAAACCATTTAGGTCAAGTGAAAATTGTCTCTTCAAGCAAAGCAGGGAAGTGGATTTAGGTCAATGCCAAACAGTTTCGGGGTATTTTAAAACGCAGAGCTGCTCGTCTAAAATGGGAAAAGACAAGGAAAAAATTGGCCCTCTGTAATAAACTTTCAAACAAGCCTCTTTTGAAAAGGTGTAACAGCAACAGAACTAAAGACAGCAGTGATTATGCATTGTATGGTCCCACATCCACACCTCTCACATGGTCACCTGACCTGTATGTGCAAGAGTTACTAAATGCCTTCAAATCCAACTATTGATAGTAGAAAATCGGGACTTAACAGAAAACAATAAAATTTTAACAGATCAAGTGACAATGTTGCAAGAAGCCCTTTTGGAAGCAAAGGCTTGAAGGATGCCGGCAAATCAGGGAAGATTCCGCGGTGGAAATTAGAGAGGTGATGAACTCTAAAACACCCAAAGCTGAAGGGAAAACAGGTGAACAAGCATACACACATGGAGTGAAAGCAAGGGATGAAGAGAAAAGAGATTTTACAAAAAAATCCAAAACTTGGGCACAAGTCATTAGCAATTCTGCTCATATGGAAAAAGAAACACACAACCAGGGGGACGACATGCAAGGTAGAGAAAACAAGGAAAGACAAGGTAGAGCAGCAAACATAATTATCAAAGGTGTGAGAGAGTATGGAAAAAATGAGCGTACTCTCAATCTTACAAGTGAATTTTTTAAGGACAAGTTGCTTTGGCAAGGCCAAATTTTTCAAGCATGGAGGGTGGGTAAGCCTAGTGGCGAGAGAGCTAGGCCCATAAAAGTCATCATGTCAAGCATACATGACAAGCAAATTCTCCTATGCAAGAAGCAACTATTGAGAGGCTCTCGCTTTTTTCTAGACGAAGATTTAACTATTAGACAGCAAGAGGAAAGAAGGGAAGAGTCATCAAAGGTTAGGGCAGCAAGGGATGAGGGAAAAAGGGTATGGATGTTCAAAGGAAAAGTTGTTATTGTCTTTTTCGGTCCTCATTCTAAAACAGGGCAGCAAGTTGGTAGCCAAGAAGAGACAACAATTTCATTAGCAGAAAAATATGCAACAAGGCCAGTATGGACAAATAGGGGTGAAGACTCAACTTTGAGTCTTGTAGACCAAAACAAATAGCAATCAAATTATTCCTAGGTTTCCTTAAGATTAGTTTGTTGGAATTGCAGAGGTTATCCTTGGAGGAGGGACCTGGATTAGGACCTATCGCGGAAGATAGGGACATAATTTGTCTATTGGAAACACATGAGCATGAAGGGTGCAAGACACCTCTGTTTGAAGAGTATGTGAAGATGGCAGTGTGGAACAAAACAACTGAGAATGGTAAAGGACACAGGGCTATCATGGTCTTAGTGAAGAAAAAAAAAGGTCGTCTCATTCAGTTAGAAAGAGAAGACTCAAATAAACAATTCATTTGGTTTAAAATATTAGAAAATGGTAACATCATCAGGATTGTAGCATGTTATTTTGCTCCACAAGTTTCAAAAACTTACAAAAGTAGGGGGCTTGACCACAAAGACCCCTTTGCAGCCTTAAAAAACGATATTGCAACGTACTCTCAACTAAGTGAAGTCCTTATAATGGGTGATTTCAATGCTAGGATAGCATGTGAACAAGCTAATATTCTTCGTTGTAAGGAAGATTGCAACCCCATTTGGCTTACAAAAGAGAGAATTCATCAGTGGACAAGAGTTTCAGAGAACAACAAAAGCTCCAACTTTTTTGGGGAACAACTGCTTACTATATGTGGGACATTTGACTTAGTCATTTGTAATGGGTTGGCTAGATGAGTGAATTCTGGCAATTTCACCTGAAATACCTACAATGGAGCAAGTGTAGTAGACTATGCAATTTGCTCACATGGCTTGTGTGAGAAAATGGAGGAATTTTTTATTGGTGAACAACTGTGGGAGTTGAAATCTGATCATAAAACGATCTATTTAAGGCTAACTCGGGCTGAACAACAACAACATGGGACTAAAAATCAGCACATTCAGCAACCTCCTTCAAAGGGCATAATTCTTTTGACTCAAAAAAACTATAACACCTTCAAGATAGCGCTGAAGAAGTTGTTTAACAAGGAGAAAATCAATCCCAGGGCCTTCATAGTCATGAGATAACAAATTTAATCCAAAGCGCACTTACAGAATGCAAAAGAGCAAAAAATAGGAAATCTGAAACAAACTGCTTTCCGGTTAATGTTTGGTTTGATGAGGAATGAAAAATAGCAAGGAAAACTTTGAAAGAGTCAAGCCAGAAAGAAATAAACATAAAATCTTACAAGCAAATTGTAAGAAATAAAAAAGTTGATTTCATGATCTCAAGGAGGGAGGAATTAATCTTCTTGGGGAAAAAAAACCCAAGTTATTTTGGAAGGAACTTCAAACGAGAAAGAAACAAACTGAAAATAATATCATGGCCTATCAATGGTTCGAGTATGCAAAGCAGCTTTATAAGCAAGAGCCTAAGGTGGACCCCCCTCCCTTGGTCAACACTACTACTAAGCTCTTCATCGTGCAAGAAATTGAGGTGGGTATCAAAAAGTTGGGTGTTGGAAAAGCAAAAGATTTAGTTGAACTCCAGGCAGAATATCTAAAGTGGGGTTCAAAAACTCTTGCACCTCACATTATGAAAATTTTCAACAACATCATTCAGCAGGGATTCCCTACAGATTGGACAATGAGCCTAGCAATACCACTTTTCAAGAGTGGGGATGTCAACAATCCCTCCAACTATAGGACCATAATGATAAACCCCTTGTTTGTGAAGTTTTTTGGAAGTATGCTAGAAAACAGAATCAGCAAGCTGGCGGAAGAAGGGGATAAACGTGCTAAAGGGCAAGCAGGTTTCAGACCTAAACACTCAACGATTGATCACAGTATAACTCTAAGGCACATCATTGAAAAAGTGTGGGAGAAAAAAGAGGAAGCCTTTTGTTGCTTTGTCGATTTCAAAAAAGCTTTTGACACGGTCCCTAGAGATAAGCTTTGGCATTGAATGGAGGAACTTGGGGTTCCTATACATCTTAGAGCAGCCATCCATAGGCTATATGAGGAGGTTAAAGTCAAAATCAGAACGTCAACCGGTATCTCCGAAAGTTTTAGGAGCGATATTGGGGTCAAGCAAGGGTGCCCCATTGTCCTCTACCCTTTTTGGCTTATATATTGACAAACTTGAAGAGTGGTTAAACTCACAAGAGGGCGATGGTGCTCTTTTGGGTGATTTTGTGATAAGGCTTCTTTTGTATGCAGATGATCTTATTCTGATTGCTAAATCCACTCTTGGATGCAAGAACACTTAATTTCCCTTGAGCGCTTTTGTAGTACAGTGGGGATGCAAGTCAATACTAGCAAGATGAAAGTGGTAATTTTTTCTAGCAAAAGAAAACATAAGCAACCTAAGTTCTACTTTGAAGGAAACACTCTTGAAGAAGTGGAAGATTAGAAATACCTCGGAATTGACTTCAACAAAAATCTAAGTTGGGAAGGTTGCAGAAAGAAAAGAACTTTGGGAGGTTGGAAAGAGTTCTATGCTTTTCAAAATAGGTGCAGAGAAGCAGAGCTATGGGATTAGAAGACTATGCAAACTCTCTTTGGACTTTTAGAGAT
Organism: Picea mariana; assembly: GCA_032191745.1. NCBI lineage: Eukaryota > Viridiplantae > Streptophyta > Pinopsida > Pinales > Pinaceae > Picea > Picea mariana. The sequence continues at coordinate 17,037 of JASDQU010220749.1, forward strand.
CCTGGTGGTTCTATATGGTTGTGAAGTGTGGGCCAACAACACATCTGACTTACAGTGGAAGAAAATTGAGAAGATTCAAAAATGGTTGATCACAAACAAGTTTAAAATTAAAAGTTTAGTCCCTTATGATATCATGTTGAGTGAAATGGGGGTTGCTCCTATTGAAGCAATTGCTATAGTGCGTCTCATAAGATATCTAAAAAAAATTGAGCAAATGGAAGACCGTCGGTGGCCTAAGGTCATCTTCAATGACATATTGTGCAAAAGAAAGAAGACTTGGATGAGACAAAATATTAAATGGCTTAATAAATGGGATATCCATTTGAACAGCTTCCCTACGAACAATAAAGACATAAAGGCTTTTGTTATTGATAGGTTCCACAAGCGAACTTGGGATAAAGGGCTCGGGAGAAAGAAAGAGTATTATATTGAAGAGTTTAACCACACATACNGATGAGACAAAATATTAAATGGCTTAATAAATGGGATATCCACTTGAACAGCTTCCCTACGAACAATAAAGACATAAAGGCTTTTGTTATTGATAGGTTCCACAAGCGAACTTGGGATAAAGGGCTCGGGAGAAAGAAAGAGTATTATATTGAAGAGTTTAACCACACATACAATCATCATCAAAAAGCGTACATAGGGGCCTGTTGTCGCCCTAATGCACACTTGCAAACGTGAGCTAAGTCCGGCTCACTTAGTGTGCCCTCGGAGACACAATGTCTAAGTCCCTGCCCACACTGTCACCTTGGCAGGTACTTCTTCCGTCTAGGCTTACTCCTAGGGAAGCCAAGGGGGGTTGTCCCTAGTTACTAAAT
>JASDQU010220751.1:6946-17860 GCA_032191745.1 Picea mariana
GGTCATAGATTAATGACTTACACTACGCAGTTAATCCTAAAAATAATATCTAATATCTTGCACTGCGGAAGCCCCTATATACTTAAATAATAAGAGTCAAGGGAGCTCTAACTGGGTAGTTCATAAGGCACAATACTTGCTAAGGTTTTGCAAATGGGGTAGCAAGCTAAGTGGGTTTGATTGTGGGGAAAACTCCACAGTTAAGCGCACTTGAGCCAGAGGCGTCTTGGGATGGGTGACCACATGGGAAGTCCTGGTTACCGGGTGCAAGCCCTAGAAGTGATGATTGATGCTATGCGATTCATTTCGTTGGCTTCAATCCCATTTCTTCACCCCTATGAGCATCACCCGATGCAATGAGTGCTAAATGGACTATTCAAATCATGAGAATTATTGGTTAGTTGAGACTAATACTCATGAATATGGGTCATAGATTAATGACTTACACTACGCAGTTAATCCCAAAAATAATATCTAACACCTTATCTCTCGTTGTGGCTTCCCTGGCCACTGAAAATCATTTCTCATCATCCTATCCTGTAGTGTTGTTCCTCCCGATTCCAATGAGCTATTATACTGAGAGGTTCCTCCAAGTAATGTGCCCAAAATGACTTCTTCAATGAATTTAATTAACCTATAGCTCAAAATACTCAAAATCATGGAAATTGTCGGAATGCAACGGAACCAAAGCCAATTTGTGCGGAATGGATCATAATGATGAAATAGGATGAGCGATGCAAACCGAACCCCAAAATATCCCTCAATAGCTCCTATACTCGCTATAATCTCCATCTGGCTAATCTGGTCATCATAACACCCTGTAATACCCTGATGTCCCAAAGTGGGGACATTACAGTCCTCCCTGCTAAAATATTGCTTGTCCTCAAGCAACAACTGAACCCATCCAAATACAATGTCGGGGCCCCATGTCCACCTGTGGGACACACAGTCGGTCCCATCCAGAGATGAACTATCATACACTCCACCCCTTGGGTCCCATATTAGGAAGTGAACTGCAATACCCAGTGAAGCATACTCCTGAAATATATCAACTTCGTGAATCTCCTGCATAAGACACATGGCCTCATCCCAGAATGAGTCCATCCTCCAAGTCCCTACCAATATCAACACGGCCTCCGTCAACTACTCATGCCGATGCCAGAATGAGGTACTACAAGACCTCTGTGAGACACCCTCAAGTGATGTGCTCTCCTCAATACTGAAGCTCAATGGAAAGTCAAAACAACTTTCCCGTGCAAAGATCCACTCGGCCCTGTCAGTCAATGAAATGCTCAACCCTGCAATCCCTAGGTCCCATGCTAGTCTCTATCGAAGATCACCATGCTGGCACTGCACTACGTTGACCATGCCTGACTGCTCCCTGTATATATACTGGATCCTCCACTCCTGGATCCTCAAGCTAAAGTACATGTGGCAATTGGACCTGTTGTCCAGAAGCTGCATCTGTAAAAACATCTCTGTGGAAGTAGTACCTGCCCAACCATCTCCATGTCTGATCATGATGATCAAGAGTGAAAAGTTGCCTCGCTCCATAGGACAAGTCCCTACAGGCCCACTCCAAACCAACCCATGGTGGAGTGTGTGGCTCTCTAGCACAACCTGGTTCATCATGTAGTGAAACATCCTGCTAACCCAATGAAATCTCGGATCCCATGGCAAACTTGGAAGCTTATCACTTCCAATCTCCTCTAACTGCTCCTGTGTGAGACTGATCACTGTCAGAAGCCCTTTGTGCTCCTCTGCTATCAGTTGGCCTATGATGTGCATCATCACGCACCAAGTCTCAACCGGTTGCCTATCACGATCCACCTCTATCCGATTGGATGCCATAACAACACTCATGTCAGGTGGTCTCAGCCTAGCCACTCCCCATATCCTCAGCCAGTGTCTATCTCTCCTCATGTTGTTGTCTATGATAAAAGTGTCAGGAAAGGCTAACAGAAACATCTGCAGCTGACTGTAGGGCTGGAAGATATCACATGCTTTGGTCAATCCCAAGGATTCGACCAGAAGCTCGTCCATCGGTATCCATGATAAATACTCGCCTATAGTCATCACCGAATCCCAACCATCCAGTACAACCAGAAGTAACTCCTCCAATTGTTGGTCAACCAACCTCCATCCCTCATCTCCCATGCAACTATTGATACGGTGAAGGTGCTCTCTCATAACTACGTGTTGTTGAAAAGGAAAGAAATCTGCATACTCCCCTAAGTGTGTCTCCTCCTTGCAATCCAATACATCCGTCTGAATCTGACTGCATATCTCGACATGTCTCTATGAACTATCACTCATCAATGTATGCCCTTGCATACTCATGTCATCTACTGTATACTCCTGTTGCATCCTAGATCCTGGGCGTACTACTGGATCAACCTATACCTGAAGGTCAACCACTCTCGGGACACAAACGGAAGTGTCCTCCATCAACTGGTGCTCCTCTGCTAGACCACCAACATCCTCTAGCTATGTGACCGAAGGACATATCCGGCTGTCCACTAGAATAGATGAACTGGATCTCTGACGGATCTCCTCAAGAAACTCCTCTGATCTGGACTCTGATTCTTGAAGGGTTGTTTGTGTGCCTCTCAAGAATCCTTGAGTGCTCTCCAACTCCTGAGTGAGTCGGTCCACCTCCAACTCCTGCTCCCTCAAGGCCCTGTGATACATCTCGCCAATCCCCAAGAGGTAGTCCCTGTCTGTCAACAAATGCTGGTAGTCAGTCCTCATCATAGACACTCTCTCCCTGAGGGTATGAAGGTCATCCATGGCAAATCCCTCATTTGCACTACCATGTGCCATCGATGCCCTCCAACAGTAATCGGCCACCAATGCATGTGTGTCATCAAAACGCCTAGTGGTTGCCATGATCATATCCTCATTGACTCTCAATTGTCCTACTAAGTGGTGTGACTCCTGATCACAGTCATGCTGAGGTGCCACCTCACGTCTCTGACTGCTAGTGCCATCACTGGAATCCCCAACAACACTCTTTGCAGAAAATAAAGTGTTGAACTGCCCACTGTCTACTATGCTATTGGGTCCTCCTTTATGCGGCTGTATATCATCATCAACTGCTAGCTCCCTTTGAATCACACTGTAACCGGTATGAGCAGTTGTATCCTCCTGTGCACTCACCATGCTACTATCATCTGCACCTGTCTCCCATATAGATGTGTCCAGACACGTGCTATGGTCATCCTAACCAATAAGGGATACACCCTCATCACGGCAAGAGGGTCCTGGAAGTAAGTGTCACATCCAACTGACAATCTCTCTCACCTGCTCAACTAATGGAATCTCCAAAAAAGGTGACTCAATCTCCACATGTTGGTAGGTATGCATAAGGTCCCCCGTCTCCAAGTCATGTCTCTCCTCCTGGGTCTGTGGGTCCACATGTCCATGGTGTGCATCCCTCACACAAGGCTCCTCCATCATATCTGACATGCCACTGATATCCTCATGTGACGTGGCTATCATGGGTGTCTGAAAGGATGACAAATGTGTCACGGTCATCATAGGAAGCTCGTCATCTGTAGGTGCTAACACGTGTGAGTCCTCACTAGTGTCACCACTCTGCTGAGGTGTAAGGTCATCAACAATATGTGATATGACTATTGAAGCATAGGTGCTATCATCCTGTCCATCCCACTGCTCCTCCAATGTGCAAGGGTCACTATCCTCCTCAAGCGTGCAAGAATCAATATCCTCTGTCCAAGAGTCACTAACATCATCGGAGTGCTCCAAATAAGCATCTATCTCTCGCTATGTATCCTCACACACCTCATCATCACTGTCATAGTGTACCTCAATAATATATTTCCTACCCTTACCCCTACACCTATGATATGGTTCCCAAGACACCTTGCAACTGTATCAAAGTTGCGTGCTCCTAATGGGCGTGGGGTCTCTATGTTCTTCCCTCCATCTAGCTTCTCTGGCTCTCTTTTCCTCTACTACGATGATCCCATGTGTAACCTCATCTTCACTCCAACTGGGATTTCTTAAGGCTACACACTGTTGAAAGGTTTTTTGAGCCCTAGTTACCTCACTAAGGGCGTAATATTTTATCTCACAGAATACCATCTCAAAGTATATCTCATCCATTTCTCCTTATGGAAGACCCCTCAAGCTGGCAGGACTCTAAGCTTTGATACCACTGTAATGTTTCGAAGCCAAGATGCCAGGAACATCACGGTTTGGATGAATTTTAAACTTTTTCTTGTTGTGGCATTTCGTCAAACACTTTGCTTATTATTGTCTCTTAGGTTGCGCTAGGGTTATACTGATGACTTTAATGTGTGTTTGCAGCAATAAACAAGAAGATACAGTAATGGAACATACCTCAACCATATGCAAGATCAACAATATGATAGACAATCCAAAATACCTTATATCTAATATTATTCAAAAATAGAAGAAGTCCCTGAATACAAGAATGATGCAGATCTGGAATGATCAACAAATGGATCCAATAAACATAATAAGAGTTGCTACAAAATGCTCTGATAAGAAAATGTAAGCCTCCAAAGGTTGAATAACAAGGAAGACCACTAAAAGACAAAGATCTAGGCTGTATGAAGTGCCAAACCACCAAGCTGGATGATGCTACGCCCTGCTGGGTGACTGAAGACCCTCAATAATTCGGTCCAACTAAAGGAAGCCTCCAAACGATCCCAAACCGAATAGAATAGTAGATCGGGATACTGCAAGAACAACCCAAGTGCTCAAATCTCCAAGGTCCCTCTCAAACTCATGAATCTAGCTTCCCTCCAAGGAATGGTGCACCCCCTGGATGCCTGAAACCCTAGATAATTCGGCGTCCCTCCTAGAGGCCTCCAAATACTCCACAAAAACACTAGAATGATAGACCGAGGCTCCGTTACCTCCCTGATGAAGTCCCAAACGAAATGGTGAAGATCTGATCTATCAAATGACTGAAATCAATTTTTGAAGTGTGCTCCTCTCCTCCAATTCGTCAAATACATAGTAAATCAAATGGTACATAAAACTCCTCCGGAATGCACTAGATTTATTGGCCAAGACCCTGCACTGAAAACCCAGGTGCTAGAATCTCCAAAAGCCCTGCCAATCACCTGGAACAAACTTCCCTCAATGGATGGTGCGCCCCCCTTGCTGGAAACCCCCAATGGTGCGTCCTCCCTCTCTTCTTGTGCCTGTGGCTGGTGTAGAACCCTCCTGCACTGAGTAGATCTGAACTAGAATGGTGTGGGGGAGTATTGCATTCCCGAGACCAAGCTTGGGAAACACTAGGTGAAATCTTTCACCACAGAATCGTCCTCTAGGGTTTATTAAGTCAAAACCCTCAAAACCCCCAAGATATGGGCTCACTAGCTAGAAGCCAGATATCAAAAGATAATCACACATGAATCCGAGAATAGAGGCCCTTGCCTCTCCTTTCTACTTCCTGCTCACCTTGTCCCTCCAAAGTGGCTTTCACTTTAATAATTAACCTTTTTACCTCTAAAAAACACCTTATCTCTCCTTGTGGCTTCCCTGGCCACTGAAAGTCACTTCTCATCATCCTATCATGTAATGTTGTTCCTCCTGATTCCAATGAGCTATTATACTGAGAGGTTCCTCCAAGTAATGTGCCCAAAATGACCTCTTCAGTGAATTTAATTAACCTATAGCTCAAAATACTCAAAATCATGGAAATCGTCGAAATGCAACGGAACCAAAGCCAATCTGTGCGGAATAGATCATAATAATGAAATAGGATGAGCGATGCAAGCCGGACCCCAAAATATCCCTCAATAACTCTTGTACTCGCTATAATCGCCATCTAGGTAATCTGGTCATCATAACAACCTATAATACCCTGATGTCCCAAAGTGGAGACATTACAGGCACCCCTTGCCTTAGTGAACCTTCTTCCTCTTGCTTGCCTTTGTCTTTATCCTGATCCTTTGCTCTGAGCTTGTCTTTACCACCATGATTCTTTGATTCTTTACCCACTTGAATGCTTGAAAGACAATTGTCTTTTCCCTTAAAGCTTGTGTCGTCTCTCTCAAAGTGTGCCCTCCTCCAAGATGTGGGGCGCACCTCCTCTTTGGTGCGCCCTCTCCTCTAGCAAATGATCTCCTACTGTATGCACCCTTAGTCTCCTCACTAAGGCTCCCTCTCAACAATATCTCACACCCTCACACAACTCTCCATGCATATGGGTGCACCTCTCCTCAAAGAATGTGCCAATGCTCATCCAAGTGCGCCCTCACTCAAGTATGAGCCTCCTCCTCCATGGAAGCTCCTCCTCCAAGCTATGGCGCCCTCACTCACTCAATGGCCAAACCCTCATGCAAGTGTGCCTCAATCTCCTCAAGAAATGCGCCCTTGCTTCTCCCCCTCCTACTCTCCAAAACTCACAAGTGAAGAATGAATATCAAAAATGCACTATACCCTCACTTTAGCCTCCTTTGGCCAAGCCCTAATAGATCAATGGCCTAGATCTAATCTAGCCAACTCTAATCAATGGGTGAGATCTCATCCAAAAATCTCACTAAGGAAACCCACTTTCCTTAGTTGCTTTATGTCTATTAATTCACCCACTTCGTGAATTAATTGTCACTTTAATGCTTAAGTGACATATTTCACTTTTGACTTAAATCTCCTAAGTCAAAGTGAAGTTAGAATCATAAAGTAAAGTACAAGGGTAATAGTCTCCCCGTTTGTGCTTAGAGACTCATAAGCACATGGGGACAACTTTCCAAGGTACCCAAATCCTAACACTCCCTCTTACCGACGAAAGTGCTCGTCACCACCAATATCATCCCTATAGTGGACATGGTTTCCTCCTAGCATATACTCAGTGAGTATGGCTGTACCAAGATCACCGAAAGTGGACTCTGTCACAGATCTGCTCAATCTGCATGATCTATAAATGGCACTGATTCTCCATCTATCCAAGATCGCCTAGATCTCGGCATCACACCAAAGATCTCCACCTTGTTCTCCCACCAAAGATTTCCACCTACTCTTGGCATCTCACCAAGAGTCACTACTCTTCGAATCACACCAAGAGTCTCCCCCTCTTGGTGTCTCACCAAGAGTCATCAACTTGGCATCTCGCCAAGTCACTTCCACCCGAAGTGGATCCAGAACCTGATCTACCTATCTCAGAAGCTAAGTGAGGCTCAAGCCTCTGTGGTGCCCTGCTGCTCCTCCTCATCAACCTTTGATGCACTGAAGTTGTAGCACCAACTCTATGTCTGCTCGGCTACTCTAAAACTATAGCTATACTGGGTGGACCAGTCACCCACTCTGAATATGTCCAGGGACACTGAGTCTCATCTCCCTCTGAATCACTGTTGTGAGTTAGTCGGTCCTCATCAACTCTGTCTCCCCATCTAGTGTTCGATGATGTCATAGCAGACAAGGTAGTCACGAATGCACACTCTCTCGCAAACTGATCACTGAAATCTATCTCCTATGTTGTCGTTGTTGACACATCCTGCTGCTTCTTCTTCTTCTTGGGACACTGTCCTGAATAGTGACCCATCTCTCCACAAGCAAAGCATCTCACTATGCTCATGTCTCTCTTTTGCCCACTGTTGTTGTTGCTCTCTCCTCCCTGTGGTGGAGCCCCAAACTTGGGACCCTGTCGACCTCCACGATCGGTCTTCTTCTTGCCCTTTGTCAAAAGAGCAAGGTCCTCAACACCCAAAAATGACTGTTGTTGTTGTTGTTGTCCAGAAGCTTCGGCTGCAAGCCTAATCTCCTCCTAGACAAAGTCATCCCACATCCTCTCCCATGTAGGCATAACCTCCCTAGCAACAATGTCGCGTACGAATGGACCCCAGGTTTGGTGAAGCTATTCATAGCTTCCCTGTCCAAAGAGTTAGAGTCAACCAGCTCTCCGACGGCTCCAAGCTCATCTCTGATCTGGGTGTATCTACCAAGGAATGAAGTAACCGACTCATCCTCGAGCATGCGAATGCTCCAAAGTCGATCATGAACAACCAACTTCCGATTCTCATTAGAGCTCTCGTACAACTTGCATAGAGATGCCCACATCTCGTATGCATGAGTCTTCCCAGACATTTGGGGAATAATGTGATCTCTCATTGCATCACAAATGATCCTCTTTACCTGGTTGTTCCTTTCCCTGAATTATGCCACCAGGACGGGAGCAGTGACAGGAATGACTAGAATAGTTGCCTCGACTATGTCCCATAGCTCGAGGTCCTCTAAGACAAAGACCATCCTCGCCTTCCAAGGCGACCAATTGCTAGCCCCGGCTAGCATGTCCTCCACATGCATCTGAGATACTGACATTCTGTCACACTGCGCTCACTCTGATGCTCCAAATGCAAAGGAACACTGCCTCGCTCCTATCAACACAGGTGTGAAAAGAGGCAAGCGAAACCTCGACCTCAGTCCTAGTCAGTAGGTGTGAAAAGAGGTCACACACTACAACCTCACTCATGTCCACGTAGGTGTGAAAAGAGGTTGTCCACAAGTGTCAAAAATCAACCCAAGAAATATGCTCACAACTGTCCACAAACATTGTCAACTAGTTGTCCAAAATCTGCCTTGAGCTGTCCAACCGGCACTGAATGGGAGGTACCTTCAGATCTGAATTTTACCCACTGTTTTGGACTAAAACTTTGTTGTCCAAAACAACCAATAGATTTGATATAAAACCTCACGAAACTGCCACAAAAGTGCTCCAAAATCATCAAGTCTAAGCCACATTTGGCTCTAATACCATGTAGATTTTCTGAGGTCCTATGAGGCTGCCACCTAAGGTCTGTCCTTGACCTTAGTATGGCTCTAAATTTCAACTCTGTGGCTGTCTTCTCTTGCTATTTTAGGACAGAAAACAGTCACCAAAATTTCTGCTCAATATTTTAATGGTTAAGTGCTCTTTTAAGGTGCCCTTGCAAATGTTTTCTTTACTCAATGTTAACACATGCATAATACATTAAAACACATAACACTACCTCTAGATCTTTGAACTTTAAAATGTTGATCTACACTTCTAAGCATGCATAAATTTGACACATAGATTTTTGGTCATCATAACCCTGGAAATACCCCCCCATGGGGAAGACCAGTTTGGAGAAGATATATATAGAAGGCCTCAAAGCAAAATGTACAACACAGGAAACATAAACAAGTGAACCTGGTACAATAGAAACCACTCTCTGGTGCCTTGGAGTTCCTTGAAGACTTTCCCACAAGCCTTGTGAAGTAAGGGGCCCCTTGCCTTGGTCAACCTTCTTCCTCTTGCTTGCCTTTGTCTTTATCCTGATCCTTTGCTCTGAGCTTGTCTTTACCACTGAGATGCTTTGATTCTTTACCCACTTGAATGCTTGAAAGACCCTTGCCTTTTCCCTTGAAGCTTGCGCCCTCTCTCTCAAAGTGTGCCCTCATCCAAGATGTGGTGCGCACCTCCTCTTTGGTGCGCCCTCTCCTCTAGCAAATGATCTCCCACTATATCCGCCCTTAGTCTCCTCACTAAGGCTCCCTCTCAATAATAGCTCACACCCTCACACAACTCTCCATGCATATGGGTGCGCCTCTCCTCAAGGAATGCACCAATGCTCCTCCAAGTGCACCCTCAACAAAGGAATGCGCCCTCACTCAACTATGAGTCTCCTCCTCCAAGCTATGGCGCCCTCACTCACTCAATGGCCAAACACTCATGCAAGTGCGCCTCTATCTCCTAAAGAAATACACCCTTGCTCCTCCTCCTCTCCAAAATTCACAAGTGAACGATGAATCTCAAAAATGCACTATACCTTCACTTTAGCCTCCTTTGGCCAAGCCCTAATAGTCAATGGCCTAGATCCAACCTAGCAAAATTTAATCAGTGGGTGAAATCACATCCAACAATCTCACTAAGGAAACCCACTTTCTTTAGTTGCTTTATGTCTATTAATTCACCCACTTTGTGAATTAATTGTCACTTTAATGGTTAAGTGACATATTTCACTTTTGACTTAAATCTCCTAAGTCAAAGTGAAATTAGAATCATAAAGTAAATTACAAGGGTAATAGTCTCCCCCTTTGTGCTTAGAGACTCATAAGCACATGGGGACCACTTTCCAAGGTACCCAAATCCCAACACTCCCACTTACTGAGGAAAGTGCTCATCACCACCAATATCATCCCTATAGTGGACATGGTTGCCTCCTAGCATATACTCGGTGAGTATGGTTGTACCCTGATCACTGAAAGTGGACTCTGTCACAGATCTTCTCAATCTGCATGATCTATAAATGGCATTGACTCTCCATTAATACAAGATCACCTAGATCTCGGCATCACACCAAAGATCTCCACCTTGGTCTCCCACCAAGGATTTCCACCTACTCTTGGCATCTCACCAAGAGTCACTACTCTTGGCATCTCACCAAGAGTCTCCCCCTCTTGGTTTCTCACCAAGAGTCATCAACTTGGCATCTCGCCAAGTCACTTCCACCTGAAGTGGATCCAAACCCTGATCTGCCCGTCTCAAAAGCTAAGTGGGGCTAAGGCCTCTGTGGTGCCCTGCTACTCCTCCTCATCAACCTCTGATGCACTGAAGTTGTAGCACCAACTCTCTATCTTCTCTGCTGCTCTGAAACTGTAGCTATACTGGGTGGACCAGTCACCCACTCTGAAGATGTCCAGGGACACTGAGTCTCATCTCCCTCTGAATCACTGTTGTGAGTCAGTCGGTCCTCATCAACTCTGTCTCCCCATCTAGTGTTGGATGGTGTAATAGCAGACAAAGTAGTCATGAATGCACACTCTCTTGCAAACTGATCACTGAACTCTATCTCCTCTGTTGTCGTTGCTAACACATCCTGTTGCTTCTTCTTTTTCTTGGGACACTGTCCTGCATAGTGACCCATCTCTCCACAAGCAAAGCATCTCACTGTGCTC
>JASDQU010220752.1:2177-17868 GCA_032191745.1 Picea mariana
CTCACTATGGGAGAAAATCACTTCCCAGCAAGCTCTCTCACCTGGAGAGAGATGCTCACAGGCCTGACAACCTGCCTCTTCTACCACGGGCCTGACAACCCGGTTCTTCAACCAGTCTTCAACTCATTTCCTGCAAGGGTGACAGTCACAACAGTAGATGGCATAGGTCTGAAAATGGCAACGACCTGACGCTAGACACAACACGCTCAGGCAATTTCCTCGGTGTCGGGTTCCACAGAAGACACAGAACAGTTCACCCGTTTCGGTTCTCAAAATTGCGTGAGGGTAAAAACAACAGAGGTTCCAAAGCAGGGGCAAACGGTTTTCAGAAAGAGGATCTGGAAATTGGCAGCACAGACGCAACAACGAAGGACCTCCCAGACTCTCACGGTTCAGACAACTCACGGCAGAATGGAGGAGGAACCCCTTCCACGACTCAATCTTTGGGTTAAATTGCCTGTGTCAAGGCCAACACATGTCGCCCATGAGGCTGCATGCGCTCCATCAGCCTGTGTTCCATTTTGCACACGTTTCCCCTTCTAGGAACTTATGATAAAAACATGTTTTGTCACATAGCTTTTGGAATAATAATAAATTATTATTCCCAAGGACTTAAGCCCCCAAGCTTAGCCCCTAGGCTCAACACATGGCCTCTCTTTTCAACCTTTCAACCCCTTTTCCCTTACCCACTCTGTGGAAGCTTAGTCCCCCATCACTCTTTCTTCGTGGTCAGTCTGCACACAACGATTTTTTTATATTTTTATTAATGTTCTGCGTAATACATATACAAAAACAGGCATCCCGACCTTAACACTTAGGCTCTCTGGCTTAATAAACACACAAGCCTACCAACTTATCAATACTCGACTCACCAGCCTACAAAACATGATTTACAATTCATAAACATGATTACAACATGGTTCGCCTTTGGGGATATTACACCCTTCCTCATAAATGCACCACCTATCACAAGTGGGTCAAGTTCCATCTTTGGGATTATCTCCCATGTACATGTCACTAAACAAGTCGCCTTCCTCTTTAGTAAACTCGCCCAAGCTCCGAGTTGACTGAAAAACCGAAAAAAAAACATGTCCCCTACATGTTTTCTCACTTTTAGTATTTCTCCTAAAATTTAGGGAATTTAATTAAATGACCATTTTCTGTTTTTTTTCAAGATAAATACATTTTTGAGTGATTAAAATCACTTTGTTTCCTAGACGGAAGGGGAATAGAGGTCTAAAGGGTGCTCTAGCTTAGAAAACGAGCACAAATATGACATCTCACAATGATTGATGCCATATTTTTACAATTTATTGACTTTACATCAAAAAATTTATGTTTTGCGGGAAATTTATTATTTCACTAAAACATTAAAAAAAACCTATCGGGACCTAGCGCAATTTCCATATGACTCAACAGACATGACCTAGCATGAACTCATATACATTTAGACACTAGACATTGGTTATACCATGCCAAGACCTAACCACCAGCACATACTCCAACTTTGGAGTCAGTCTTGAGTGAAAAAACTTATAAATTATTAATCGCCCACTAAGGCAGGCAAAAAAAATAATTAACAAGTAAAAAAAAACAGAGTACATGCTTGTACATAGGTCTTAGGTGGCCAATGGTCTTTTACAACTTTCATGCTCAAGTCATTTATTACAATGCCCCGGAGGGATGGAAATGCGGAAAAATGTGGTTTTTAAAAAGACCTACTGAATTCGTGAACTTTGACTTCTGAGCATCTGTCTGCTCAATCTCTGGTGGCTCATCTGCAATTCCAGCCAGTGCAACTTGGTGGATAACAACACCAATTTATAAATGTTATCTACAAGTTAAAACACAATATGAAATAGATATATAATGAAATAAGAACCCTAAATGATTACACAACTATATCTAAAGAATACAGAATACTTGAACCCAATTAACCATGAAACATTTATACATGAAATATTCACAAATGAGAGAGATAACTTGAAAAGTAAAGTGCTCACAAGAGGTATTACGCAACTTAGAAGTAAATAGCCTTGAAAGTAAATTGCATAACTTGAAAGGTAGAGTTACTTTGAAGATGGAAATGCTTGAAAAGTAAAACACATGGAAAAATAAATGCCTTGAAAGTAAAACTTGCACAACTTGAATAAAGATAATTGAAACTGAAAAGTGCTAATGTTGTGAAAGTGTTGTAGGTAAATTTTAAAGGATTTTAAGTCTCTCTTTAGTTAGGGGGATTAGGTGTGATAGATGCAAGCCTAAACTATGTGTCTACACCTAACTATTAATCCTTTAACCAAAAGAATTGTTGGGTGCTCAAGAAGGACACGCAAAGTCCTTCCCTAGCTCCATAGGACAATCCAAAATGCTTGGGCACTCAAGCAGGGAGGACACTTAGTGCCATGAAGCCGTCCCCGACTTACACCCCCTGTAGCCTTCCAAGACACCTTTTTTGATGGTAAAAGTGATATTAGTTGGGTGCCTAATTAGACTAGATATGATTACTTTCCAAACAAATAAGTTACTCCCATAATTAGTTTATATGTGGTTACGTCACAAATAAATTTGAAAATAAAGCAATAAGTAAATCTAAATCCTAGCCTCATGATATTGCATGGATGGCTAAGCCAATCTCTTTGCAAGGTGTGGGTTCAAAATTAAAGCAAATTGAAAAGACTTGAAATAGAAGAAACAATTTCCTAGCCACACAACCTTGCCTTAAGGACAAGTGGGGCAAACAATAGATGCAAAACAGAAAATTAAACTCATCTAGCCTTATGATTTTGCATGGATTGGCAAGGCCAAATCACTATGCAAGGTGTAGGCAAACTGAAAAGATATACAGTACAAAAATTTAACTTTTGAAAGAGAATGCAAGCCCAAGAGACTCTCTTGGGCTGCTTACAATGCTTGGAAGAAAGAAGAGAGAAAGGGGGTTTTGATACCCAAGTTGATGAGGCTTTCTTGAATGGTTTGAGACTTGAAATGAACAACACTTTCCCTTCTTTCTGGCGAAAATCTGCAAAAATCAGCAAGCAAATGCTTGTTGGAAATTGCTACAGAACACTTTAAAACTCAGAAATTTCTGTTAGTATGTAAAACAAAATTTTTAAAATAAAATCTGAACATAAATATTGATTTTGGATGACTAAATCAGAACAAAAAATGCCTCAAATCAAATGGAAATGAAAGAAGTAATATAAAAAAAATATTGGAGGAATCCCTTGGTTGAACAAGCAAATTTCTAGATATGAAATTTGCTTCTCCAAACCCTTGGTTTCCTACAAATATGTGAGATCTTGCTACAAAAAAACAAGGAGGTGAGTAGATAAATGGAAATTTCAAAATACTTTCTAATACCAAATAAACTAACTCACAAAGTCTACAATAATACTACCATAAATTTACCCAAGCAAAATACTTTGGAGGAATCCCTTGGTCGAACAAGCAAATTTCTAGATCTGAAATTTGTTTCTCCAAACCCTTGGTGACCTGCAAATATGTGAGATCTTGCTACAAAAAAACAAGGAGGTGAGTAGATCAATGGAAATTGCAAAATACTTTCCAATACCAAATAAACTAACTCACAAAGTCTACACTAATACTACCATAAATTTATCCAAGCAAAATACTTTGCTTGGATCTCCTAGATTAGATTATAGAAGCAAGAAAAACACAAGAAAATATGGCAGCAATATCACCTCAAACAAAAACCATGAGGAGCATCAAGAAGACTCCCAATGCACCATGAGATTACCTCCAAAGCTTTCCTTTATTAATGGTAAAATGTTGCTGCAAATACTTGTAGCAAGATTTACAAGAGGAAATGAGAAAAAGAGAGAGAGAGGAGTGGGAGAGAGTTGGGCAACATAAACTTGCTCTGAGAATAGATGGAGAAATGAGGAGGGGTAGGCGTTCTTTTATACTTGGGAGAGAGGAAAGACTCCTTGGATGAGCTCCAAGTGTCACACATCAAAGATAGATAGACAAAGTCAAGAAATATACATTTTAGGGTTTTGGTAGTGAGTTAGGGTTTGAGGGGTAACATGGGAAGGGGGAAAACACCTTTTTGACTTGTCAAACATTAAGTTAGACTCAAGTGGGGCGAAATTAGGGTTTTGACACTTTTTTCACTTTAATTTTTTTATTTTCCACATGTCAATAAGCAAGGGGGTGCACTTTTAGCTAGGGAACACCACTTTAAGTTGTTGGCGAAGCAAGGGGGGTTCTTTAAGTGGAAAATCGCTTTTCCAACTTAGGAAAAATGTTAGGAAACCTTTCCCACTCTCTCTCATGTCTTTTTTCATGTTTTACAATATTTGGCTATTTTACCTTAGCCAATTAAAAACAATTAAATGTCGACTCGAGACTGACTTGGACTCCTTATGAACAAAGACCTCGCAAAACTTGTTCAAATGAGTTGAAACTTGGTCCAAGGGTGTAGGGGGGTTTTTGCCATTTTTTTTTGAGTATTCATACCCCTATCAAAAACCCCAAGGACCAAATTTTTACATTTTACATAAAAAATAATTAAAATTCCCATTAAATGAAGAATTTTAATAAATTAAAAAAACTATCAAAACTTGACAGAATTCCTCAAAACTCTAGAAGATGTCTAGCATGGTCATTTACAACATTCCTAGACCTTATTCACCCCTTGGTCTCTGTTATCCCCCAGTTTATGGATAACTAAGGAGATTATGTCTCAAGGCCCACATGTCCTAGACACGGGGTACCGAGAGCCAGATCTACTTGAGCATGGCCCTGGAGGGACCATCCTTTCATTCTTCAGCGCCTACACTTTGTCAGCCACAACAACATCCATCGCCTCGGCGTGGTCCTGTAGCGGAAATGGATCTTGCTCCATGAAGTAATGAGTCCGGGTATCATGGTATGTGTTACTATGATCCTCAAAACCTTTGAATATGTGCATTCAATTCCTTTTGTTTATAACGGGTCCTTGGATATTATACCTATCCACTTGACCATATCTGGGGGGAATGACATGATGCTCTAGTAAGCTTGTGCCCATAGGTTTTGAGTTGCCACTGTGGGGGATCCATGAGAAGCCATCGTCTGCTCCCACCATACTTACCACTATCCATCTTTCTCCCGCTCATCCATCCCATTACACTGGTCCGGGCATTGGGTTGGCCAAATATTTAAGGGTTGTACCTTACCTTGTGGGAAGAAAGGGCTAAAGGCCAAGAGGGTAAAAGTAGCTGGCAAAAGATAGAAGCCAAAGAATGAAACCTTGAGATGCTTTGCCCAGGGATCCCCGAGAAAGAAGTAAAAAGTTTCTCATTAAGAAACAAAGGGAACCATAAAAAAATAATAAAACAAGACCTAGTTAGAGGATAGGGGCTCTCATCACGAGCCAGCCTATTAGGTCCATGGGCATGTAGCGGTATGACACTACCAACAACTGGTCACCACGCCAAGGTAGTGGCTCTTGGTGGCATAGCCAAGAGAAAGGGGGTCTCATCACGAGCCAACCTTCTCATTTCCGTGAAATGCTTATGGGTAACATTGCTACCACTAGTCACCATGTCAGGTCAGTGTCCCCTAGCTAGCTTCTTGAAGAAAAAAGCAATAAAATAAAGACAAAAGGCATGAATGGACTTGGAAACATTTGCATCCATGACAAGTGCAACTCACCCTCTACGGAGACACCCACAGGTAAGCCATGCATTTCCCTGCTATCATTGCACCCCTTGCCCAGACATCCCTTATCCACTTCATCCACTCACATGGTTTAGATTTGATCTCTCCTGGAAACACACCACATCCAGTGAGCATTATCCCAATAGGACATCCTAACGTTTCCTCCAAACTTGGCTTGTAGATTAGTATAATGTCTTTGAGCACTTGTCTGGGTAAAAGGGGTTTATGCACATGTTTAATAACATGATGATTAGATGTGATTGACATTCCCATGATCCCTGTGACTTATGAGCCCATGGAGAGCATATCTGTTGATGTGTAGGACCACACCTGATGGACAGGTACCCTTATGGATAGGTACACATGGGGAGATGATTAGTTCATACCTCCGTGGGGCTGAAAGCCCACCAGATGGATGCTGAGACCCCAACAGGGGGTAGAGACAAATAAGAGGATTTGCACCAGAGAAGAGGAGGACGTTCCACTAGAGGCAGCTTGGCAAACCTGTACCTAGGGGGGTTGTGCCCTTTCCACCAGGACGTAGGCCTTGGAAGGCCCATGACGTCACCTAAGACACCCATGACGTCATCTAACACTTGTGGAGGTTTTGGGAGGCAATTATATGCCAAGTGGCACGTGTGGCAGGTTCCTGAGGCCCAAGGAGGCCTAACGTTTTTCTCCAGGAGGCCAACATTGCCCTAAAAGGGCCTAACGTCACCCTAAAAGGGCATGATGTCATCATTTATGCATGATTAGGGTTTTAATTATGACATTTAGTGTAAAACAATATTTTGATGTAAATTTGGCCATGTCGGCCTTTTGTGACCTAAAAGCGAAATTAAGGTCATTGATATGGTATAAATATAGAGCTAAAACTCTCTTTTTCTCATCATCTTTCACTCACACTTGTGTGAGGTCTGGAATTTGTGCCCTTCTTAGGGTTTTTGGCTGAAATTCTAGTGCGCACTTGTTGAAGGAAGGATTTTTATGGTGTAATTAACATTTTTCTTGGTGGAAAGTCTACAACTAGGGTTTTGCATTGATGATACATGGTGAATGTGAGTAAATTTCTGTAATTCTTCTCTTTACTTGAATGGTTATAGTGTAAAACTTCACATTTTGTTAATGAAATTGTTGGATTAAACCCTAGAGATCAAGCACTTGTTATGGTCCTTGTTCCAATTGCTATCTACCTACTAGATTATGCCAAGGAGCCGTTTTCTCTATTGGAGCCATTTCTAGGGCCTTGCCATTGCAACACCCTATCACTTGCCGATTTTACTTTGTCACTGAGCTAAAGAAGGAGGAAAACCTAAGAAGGCCTAGGGTTACCTACACCTTAGTAGCCGTTTTCTCCTAGGGTTTGGTGGTTGAAGCCTTGGCTTACCAACACTTCATCCATCAAATTCCTCCTGTCTTTGGCCCTACTATTATCATCTTGTTCCTTCAATTCTTGCGGCCTCTTATTGACTCCATTTTCCCTAAGAAGACACTGATCTAAGATCTCTTTCCCCCGAGTGTTTTGATCATAATTCTCAAACATCCAAATCTTTGAACAACTAACACCTTCTAACCCTAGTTTATAGTGACCTACTAACCTTTGTTGTTGCTATTATTCATTTGAGTTACAGTCATACTTTGCAACATTTAAAGAAGTTGAAAAGATTGACTAATGCATAACCTTATTTTGCTTCTGATGAATGTTGGTGTTGTGATATTGATGATTAATCATTCATGCTCATTTTGAAGCTTTTATAAAGCATTAATTGTGAAGTATTGCATTGCGATTATTGCTGCTATACATCTTCGTTTACTTCACAAATGTATTAGTCAATTTGCTCTTATTAAGAAAGTCTCTGATTATATGAAGTACTAACCAACAAGTGCCCTTGCAAATATAGTTTTATGTTGCTTTGTTCCGAGAAGGTACATTTTTGGTTTTATTATCTCTTTATTGGCTATTTAGCTAGACTTTCTGATTGGTGGCGACTTGTGAGAGGGAAACTTTTACCTGGCCTTTATCCTTTGCCTTCTCAAAACCCCAGGTCACTAGGGACGTCTCCCCTGGGCCTACCACCCTAAATAGAAAGAGACATCCTATTGAGGTGACAGTGATAGGATAGTCTCCTGTTACGTCAATTTGTCTTGATTTACCTCTCTTTTCCATCAAAGTACAAATTGCATGATAACAAGCTCGATCATCAGAACGCCTTTCACCACTTTGGATGATTATTGTGAGTGAAAAACTCAAGGGTAATTAAACATTACCTGAGGATAAAAAACACTCTATGAAAGGACTTCCCTAATGATAACTTCCTAGGCAACCAACTAAAATATGACTCATGCTGACCTATTACATTATTATCCCACACAGGGGAGCGAACATTCCGATTACACAAAAAGATGTGCTGGGGGAAAAATTGCTCTGCTGAGCCATAAGTCTTCAAACTTAGTTGCACCATCAGGTACATAGCTTCATGATACATGACGTTGACCCCTAGTCGAAATAGGTTGTCAACAGACTCGATCAAAAAGTATCCATCCTACTAATTGGAATTTGTAATCAAGACTTATGAAGGTAAATGATATAGTGGCAAGCTTAAATATTATTGAATTGGAAGCATATGGGAAAGGGGGAATAATTTGGCTGGATAATTTCGTCGTTAGATCCTAGTAAAGTTAAATGAAACAAGAACAAATAATGGGCCTCTATTCATGTTTTTGTAGGAGCAACAAACATGGCCACGGTTTAGACTTTGCCAAAGGAGGGGAAGGTTAACTGGAGGTGGAGGGAAACAAAGTTGAACTTAGAGAAAAGTCGACGATAATCAAGCAAGGCTTTAGAGAGAAAATACAGAAGGATAATATTTGTTGCAGAGTATTGGCAGAGAGAGGACAAAGTAGAAGAGGAGTAGAGGAAAACAAACTAGAGAATAGGGAGTCCAGAGAACAGAAAGATATTTTCATTCTTGCAAAAGAGACGATGGAAGAAGTTTCTGATATGCTCCTCGGAATGGTGTCTGTTATCCCCTCTCACCTAGGGGTAACTAGAGGAGATCATTCTCCAAGATCCACATTGCAGACAATGATCCCAAAGATGATGATCAACATTCTCCACAGACAACAACCCCTTAGATGCCTCCCCCTCATCATTGCTCACTCACTCACTTGATCGACAGGTTTATTCAATGATGGTTGTCCAACACACATGAGGTACGTTAGTCATTGTTTCATACAAAGTGTTAAATTTAATACATTAGGCATTCAGGTGAGGATCATGGGTTGAAGTCAGATAATGGATCATGATGCTTGGAAGTTATTCTTTTTTCCTTGTTTCACCTTGGTTTCCATCACATGTGTGTCCTAGTCAAGTGTTGTCACTCTTGGGGAATAGGGGTACTATTGCTAAGCCTTGATAGGGGTAACATACCATTCCCTTCCATACTTAACACATTCCATCCATATTCCTCTCGTTGTACTGTCTTTTGAAAATGGTTGTTACATGTATCCCAAAAAGGTCCGTACCTTCATCCTCCTATGAGAAGAAGGGGCTTGAATGCCCGAGGTTGATGCAGTTAGTAAGAAAGAATGAAAAGAGCATGTTATAAATTCAAAATGCAAAAGAATGATGGGATATAAAAGAATGATAAATCAAAATCCAAGAATAGCTAGAGCTCTACGCCCTTGCTAAGAGGCCATCGCTCCAAGTCCTAATGCACTGAATGCATATCAAATTAAAAGGACTTAATTGAATCCCAATAAAAATAAATGCATAAACCTAAAAAGGGTCTTGTGAAGCAATAAATGAATGTTGAAAGGAAAGAATAGGAGTTTGGAAATAAACAGTGCCAAGGAAAGGGTAACTCAAAGCACCAAGCACTATCTCTACAAAGGCGCTCATGGAGATGTGTTGATGATTACAACTGCGTGAGATATCCTCCATGACACAGACTGAGTGAATCGGCCTGTGAGAGAGCCCATGAGTTGAGTGTGTCCATGAGATGGATGTGTTGTTCCTCTTTGAGACAGAGATGGAACGTTGTGTGCCCCTGTGTGGGGTGAGGAAGCCCATGAGATGGATGTGTAGTTCCTCTCTAAGATGGAGATGAAAGGCTGTGTGCCCCTGTGTAGGGAAGATGCCCATGAGCTGGGTGTGTCGTTCTCTCTGAGACGGAGATGAAACACTATGTGCCCCTGAGAAGGGAAGATGCCCATGAGATGGGTGTATCGTTTGAGATGAAACGATGTGTACCCCTGTGAGGGGTGAAGGAGCCCATGTGATGGGTTTACTGTTCTCCTTTGTGCAAAGAGTTGAGATGATGTGACACTCGAGATGATTCTAGTATCTACTATGAGACTTAGTGAGATAGAGATCTGTTGAGTAGGATGTTCCTGTCGCTAAGCACAAGTGGACGTGATCCAAGTGGTTGAGCACTAATGAGTGTGTATTCTGATGATTCTCCTATGAGACGCAGCGAGATAGAGACTTGGACGTCCCTGTGGCTGAGCACAGGTGGACGTGCCCCTAGTGGTTGAGCACTAGTGGGTGTATGAGATCCCTTGCTATATTGTCTAAGAGTCAGACTTACCTGTAACCTTAATTGTGATGTAAAGGGTACAGGTCAGCCCCACCATGAAGTGAAAGATAATTAATGTAAAAGATAATTAATATGGTAATTATTAATTATATTTTGAGTTATTAAGGCCGGCCTTGTTGTGCCAATAGACGCTACTTTTGATGTGTCCAGTCTAATATAAATAAAGGTAATTTCCCCATATTGAGGAAACACAACACAAGTGTGAGTTTGGAAATTTCAACAAGTACTTGTTCTTGGGCTGAAGTGTGCACCTCTTTTTAATGTTCTTCTACTATGATTCATTGTTGATTTTCTAAAATCTTCTTCTTCCACTTTAGGTCCACAAATAGTGGTTCATGGTCCAAAGTCACTTTTTCGCAACATTTGTGAATTGTGAAGTTCATGATTTTTCCATATTGCTAATTGAAAACATGACATAATCCACCACACTTTTCCTATTGTGAGCGAAATATGTGGCTTCTCTTGAGCCCCTCCAACAAGATAATCCACTACACATGATTAGATTGTGGGCATTGTACATGTGCATAATTTTTTGCCCAATGTGGGTGGTTTCCTTGCTTACATCAATGGAGTTTGTTTTCAAAAGGGCTTAGTCTTTGGTTAGATAGAGAAAATGCCTAGTTTTTTGAAGCTTTCCATTTGTAGGTTCCATGTCCTCCCTTTGAAGTCCCTAACCAACATTATATCTCCCTCATCTTGGAGTCTTTGTATGTTATTAAGTAAGTGGTAGTACATTTCCCCACTATTATGGCCTATTTTTCTATACAATCTAACTTATGTTGATGTTTGGACAACATCGGGAAGACATTCTCTAAAGATAATAATTAATAAGTAAATGATAATAATAAATAGTTATCGGGTTATTCAAGGGACACACCCTTTCATGGATGGTCACCTTATGTTCCCTATATATGGAACACTCATTATTGTAATAATACATCGAATATCTCTCATATCTCATATGAATATAAACTAACATGGTATCAGAGAAGGACTGGGCTCGACTCCCTCACGGAGGGCCCAGGAAAATGAGAGATAGCTTGCTATGATACATAGCAGGAGGGTAATGTACAACTCTCTACGTCATATACAAATATCAATTATCTTTCCAATGGCTCGTTGAAACCCTTGGCCACGTCCAAAATCTTCCACATGAACAACTCAATCGTCGGGTTCAAGAGATTGATGCCAAATACTTGGCTTTAAAGAGAGGACACTGCCATGCAAGGTGAGCGATTTTATCCCTGGTCAATGATGCCAATAATATAACTTAAAGAACAAGTGCTTGCTCAGATTTAGTTGTTGTTCGCAAAATCGATGGGTTTGAGAGGCACACTGCACGTAAGTGGAGCGATTTCACAAACTCACCGAGTTCAAGTAATTCCAAACTGTTGTGCTTCAGTTTGCCACTTTGCAAACCACGTGTGCGTGAGTAATTTGATTGAGCGACGATGGCTTTCAAATCTAGTTGTGATCCAATGGAAAACGATTGGTTGTCACGATTTGGAATATTGCCAACGATGATCAACGCTATAATATTGCCAACAATGATCCGTTTGGAACCTTGGATGATCTGCGCTGTAATATGTGAAATGATTGGTTGTTACGATGTGTAATATTGCCAACGATAATCAACGTTGTAATATTGCCAACAATGATCCGTTTGGAACCCTGGATGATCCGCACTGTAATATGTGAAACGATTGGTTGTCACTGCAGTGACCATTCATTGTTATTAATATTTGCATCCAAAATTGTGAAACATTCGAAGTATCATCCCTGTCAACTGAGCAAGGTTTCTCGAATTGTTTAATGCCATCACTCTCAGAACTGGAACATATACACTAAACTCCAATTCTTTGTCTTTGTGAATGTCAAAGGATAGACGTAATTTTATTTCTTGATCATTGGTAAGGTATTGAAAGTGATCGCTAATGAGACTGTATTCAGAAGGAGTCAGCCTGGGCATTAATGGAACATCAACGTTACCCAAACAGTTCCGACGCCAAGGATTTTGTTTGTTTTTAAACATCTACGTCTTGTTGGAAGAATAAGGAGACTTCTTTAGGTAAATGAATATCGTCCAAAGCTGGGACTGTGGCCTCATGCCCTCGATCAACAAAATGGCCTCTAACGGTCGTCTACGAGAAGGTTGTGGCAATCATCTTGGAAATGTTGATGTCTGAGGCAACATCATGAAATATTCTCCCTGGAAGGTCTTGTATGGACTAGTAGAAGGGAATGTATAATTCATCTAACGTGCCTCAAATTGTTAGATGAAGGAACCAAGACATTCGTTCCATGATGGAACCTCGATATATCAAGTATGATCCAAGATGACTTAGCATGATCAACATTTACCTATGTTTCTGTGGGCAGATGCATCCATCACTGCAGTATATGTTTGGAACATAAGTCCTCATAAGACTTTAAGGAACATGACTCCCGAGGAGGCCTTCATCGGAATGAAGCCTGAGCTTGGACACTTCAGGATATTTGGGTGTCCAGTATACATTCATATACCCAAAGAGAAACCAAACTAAACCCTTCAGGAAGAAAGGGTACATTTGTGGTGTATAGTGAGTCTTCGAAGGTATACCGGATCTACATCCTTGGTCAGAGACAGATTGAGGTGAGCAAAGATGTTACCTTTGAGGAGGAGGTAGCCTTCATGAGATCTAGAGGATCTCACATGGATATTGATAGTGAGAAACAAGAAGAGATGGTTCCTTCTCCCCCTCCAGTTGATGTTCCCAGAGATATTGTAGTAGGTCAGAAGAGACCTACATGGACTCGTCAGAATCTACAGGAGGCAGAAAGACATGTAGCTCCTCGTGGTACCTTCTGAGAGAGCAAGAGACCTTAAAGATATCCGTGCTATGCTGAAACTATGAGCCACATCATTGATTCTGAGCCTTCATGTTATGAGGAGGCATCTAGTATGGAGAGATGCCATGATGGAGGAGTATCAGTCCATCATGAAGAATGATGTGTGGTATATTGTTCCGAGACCTGAAAGGAAGTCTATAGTGACTTCCAAATGAATCTATAAGATCAAACATATAAATGATGGGAGCATCGAGAGGCACAAAACGAGATTTGTTGCTAGAGGATTCTCTTAGGTGGAGGGAATAGATTATGAGGATACATTTGTTCTTGTTGCTCGATACACTTCTATCAGGATGATTATATCCCCTGTAACATCCATGGGTTGGAGAGTACATCAGATGGATGTAAAGACAACATTTCTCAATGGAGAGATTAAGGAAGAAGTATACATCGAGCAACCAGATGGTTTCGTGATACATGAGAAGGAGTCTCATGTGTGCAGGTTGAAAATGGCCTTGTATGGAATCAAGAAACCACCTCGAGCTTGGTATGCAAGGATTGATGGAAACCTGATGATTTTTGGGCTTCAACAAAAGTGTTGTCAATTCTAGCCTATACTACAAGACTGTTAATGGTGAGTCCCTAATTTTGGTCCTCTACGTTGATGATTTATTCCTCATCAATACATAGAGATTTATTATTGAATGCAAGTATGCGTTGGCCTTTGAGTTCGAGATGAAGGACCTTGGCATGATTCACTACTTCTTGGGACTAGCGGTGTGGCAGAGAACTGATGAGATCTTCCCGAGTTAGGGGAAGTACACAGTTGAAATATTTAAGAAGTTTGAGATACTGAACTTCAAGCCCGTGACTATACCAATGATGACGAATCTAAAGAAACTAAGTGTGTCTTCTTCCGATTTTTACGAAATTGATCTGACTCTGTACAGACAGCTGATTGGATAATTGATGTATCTGGTTAACACCCAACCAAATATTTGCTATGCAGTGAGTGCACTTAGCCAGTGATAAGTCAGTTGAGATAGACACACTAGATTGTTTTGAAACATGTGTTGAGATACTTGCGAGGCACAGTTCGACATGGTCTGAGATATACTTCCAGTATTGATATGATATGGTAGGAATATATTGACTCTGATTGGGCAGGGAGTGCAGTGGAAAGAAAGAACACCTTCATGTGTTGCTTCACTTTGGTATCTTCCATGGTTTCCTAGTGTAGCAGGAAACGAACTTTTGTGCCTTTGAGCACAACAGAAGTAGAGTACATTGCATTAAGTATGACAGTCCATGAAGCAGTGTGGCTTCACAAGCTTCTTGCAGATTTATTCGAACATGTGCTGGATTCCACCATTATTCATTATAGTAACCAAAGTTGTGTGAAGCTCTCTGATAATCCAGTGTTCCATGACAAATTGAACCACATTGAGATCAAGTAACATTTCATCCGAGACATGAACCACATTGAGATCAAGTGCCATTTCATCCGAGACATGGTGCAGAGGAAGGAAGTATTGGTGCAATACCTTCCTACAAATGAGCAGGTTGTTGATGTTCTTACCAAACCAAGATGAAGTTTAAGTACTTCCGTGACAGACTTGGCGTGGCAGAGAATGCCTCCCTCACTGAGAGGGAGTGTTGATGTTTGCAGCTTCCTGAGACATTCTCCAAATCGTACTCCTCTGTGACTGAGTTGATTTGATTTGTGATGACCCTTATCCGAGAAGGGATAAGTGGGGCATTTATCCGAGAAGGGATAAGTGCGGTTGGGCTTATAACCCAACGTCCCATGTGGAGAGCACATGAGGACATGTCAAGGGAGTTGACCCTAGTGTTTCTAGAGGGTGTAGCCTCTAGAAGTCCACATGGAGTGCCATGTGTGACAAACTTTCTCTAGATCGTACTCCTCTGTGAATTGAGTTGAGTTGATATGTGAGGACACTTATCCGAGAAGGGATAAGTGGAACACTTATTTGAGAAGGAATAGTGCAGTTGGGCTTATAACCCAACGTCTTATGTGGAGAGCACATGAGGACATATCAAGGGAGTTGATCGTTGACGTCATACACTATGGGAGTTGACCCTAGTGTTTCTAGAGGGTGTAGCCTTTAGAAGTCCACATGGAGTGCCATGTGTGATAAACTTTCTCCAGATCGTACTCCTCTGTGAATTGAATTGAGTTGATCTGTGAGGAAACTTATCCGAAAAGGGATAAGTGGAACACTTATTCAAGAAGGAATAAGTACATTTGGGCTTATAGCCCATCGTCCCATGTTCAGAGAACATGAGGAAATGTCAAGGGAGTTGACCCTTTATGTCTCACACTATGGGGAGTTGACCTTAAGTGTTCCTAGAGGGAGTAGCCTCTAGAAGTCCACATGGGAGTGCCATGTGTGACAAATCTTTTACTACTATGGTGGTTTTGTACCACTGGCAGAGACTGTGTGTGTCTGGACAGTAGTTGTGTACTACTATGGAAAGATACCTCCCTAGCTAAGAGGGAGTGTTGATGTTTCAACATCGGGCATAACTTCTCCTATATTGGGCTGCAGACCAAGGGAGATAGGATACATTTATCA
>JASDQU010220754.1:11518-21613 GCA_032191745.1 Picea mariana
CCTTTGGGAGACTGGAGCATGTCCTTGCAGATATCGACGGGGTAAGGACATTTGCATAGTTTGAAGTAATTGAGATAGTCGATGAGAGCTTTCCTTATTCTGCACTGTTAGGAATTGACTGGTCTTTCAACAATTCCATTATGGTTGATTTAAATAAAAGAAGAATGACATTTGAAGGAGATGGCATTAGGTTCATCGCACGTTTGGACCCGGATGAAGGTCGCAGATACACAAAGCCGATCAAAGAAGAAGATCGCACATATGAATTGAAAAACATTTACAAATTGACAGCCAGACAACAAGATTACATCAATCCTACAGCAAATGGGAACTTGAGTTGGCGGAGTGAGAGCGCATGCTCATTAGATTCTAAAGAAGCACTAGAAAAATGGCAGAATAAGATGTATGATATTTCTACATGAAGATGTGCTAGATTGACTAGAGAAGTTCCCTGGATGGACACAACAATAAGTATATTGCCCACATTTGATGGTTTGAATCACTTAGAAACTTTCTTGTTGGAATTTGAAGACATTGTACCAGCACAATAGAGGTTGTTGGCACTGGATGAAGCACTGAAATCTACTTCAACAATATGGTGGGGAAAACATAAGAATAACATTGTCGAATGGGTGCAATGTCGCACTTTGATGACAATGTGGTTCTCAGACCAGATTGAGGGGTGTGAAGCTCTATATATAGGTCAGAGTTGTCTGAAAGACCATGTGAAAATATGTGAGGAGGCTTGGAGCATCATTCCTGAAGAGAAGTGGGTGCATCAATTTATTAACACTCTGGACACAATGCCTATTAATTGGTACCTACAAGCTGAACTGCATCTCATCACTGCAAATTGGGAAGGGATGATTCAGAAATTTATAACTACCTTCTTATTTGAAATCCCATATCATATAGTGGACCAAGAATTATAGATTGTCAGACAGAAAGTGTTTTAGGAGGCA
Organism: Picea mariana; assembly: GCA_032191745.1. Taxonomy (NCBI): domain Eukaryota; kingdom Viridiplantae; phylum Streptophyta; class Pinopsida; order Pinales; family Pinaceae; genus Picea; species Picea mariana. The sequence continues at coordinate 12,481 of JASDQU010220754.1, forward strand.
CCTAACCTCCCTAAAGAGAAAGAAGAGGATGAGTGGACTGCGGCACTTCAAAAATTGCAGGGTTGTTACAACATCAATGCGGATGAATATGATGATCCTAGGAAGGTGAACATCACAGAAAAAAAAGGACAGAGAGATGTAGAAGGACTAGGAGTCAAACTACCTTTTATTGGGAATCCCATTAAAATAAAAAAAATTAATATAGGAATGGAGGAAACACCTAAAATGGAAAACATTGGAGATTACTGGGACGAGGCTACTATTGACAAGATCATAAAATTGTTGCTGGAATATCAAGACCTATTTTCAACTAAGTTTACTGAGATGAAGGGCATTAAAGGGCCCATGGGAGAAATGAAAATCCCCTTAAAGCCAGATGCAAGGCCAATCAAGCAGAGACCATATAGATTGAATCCTAAATACAAAGAGAAAGTTAAGATTGAGCTTGATAGAATGCTTGAAGAAGGAATCATAGAACTTGTCGAAGAATCAGAGTGGATTATCCCTATGGTAGTCCAAGACAAGAAAACATGAGAGATCATGATTTGTGTAGACCTGAGGAAGATGAATGATGCATGTCTACATGATCCTTTCCCTACATCGTTCACTGACGAAGTGTTATACAATGTTGGAGGATAGGAAGTCTACTCCTTCACAAATGGCTTTTCAGGATATCATCAGACCAGGATGGACAAAGAAGATCAACATAATACCACCTTTGCAACAGAGTGGGGGTATTACCAATATACAATGATTCCCTTTGGACTGAAGAATGCACTAGCCCTCTTTTCTAGGGTGGTGTTCGAAGCATTCAAAGAGTTTTTACATAAATTTTTAGAAGCATATTTTGATGATTGGACTATGTTTATTTTATTAAAAGATCATATTGAATGTCTAAGACTAATGTTGGATAAGTGCAGGAAATGCCAGATTACCTTGAATATGTAAAAGTGCATTTTCTTATCACCATTTGGAGTGTTGTTAGGCCATATTGTATGCAAGCAGGGGTTTCCAGTAGATCCCTCCAAGATCACCATTATTGTTGATTTACCACCCCCTAATTTAGTGAGACAACTGCGCACTACACTGGGACATACAGGATATTACAGGAAGTTCATCAAGGGGTATGCACAAATAACAACACCCATGGAGAAGTTGTTAAAGAAGGATTGTCATTTTCAATGGACAAAAAAATGCCAGCAGAGCTTCGAAACACTGAAACAGAAGATGGTTACTGCATCGATATTGGTTTTCACAGATTGGAGCAAAGAATTTCATGTGCATGTCAATGCCTCGTCCATTGCATTGGGATAAGTATTAGCACAACCAGGAGTAGGAGATATTGACCACCCTCTAGCCTTTGCTAGTAGGAAACTATCTACAACTGAGATAAATTACACCACCACTGAGAGAGAAGGACTTGCTATGGTGTATGCGCTTCAGAAATTTCACCACTACTTGTTGGGAGGACACTTTAAAATGTTTACTAATCACTCTGCGCTGAAATACATGGTCAATAAGCTAGTGTTGGGTGGAAGAATTTGAAGATGGCTGTTGTTATTTCAAGAATATGATTTTGAAATTGTGGTTAAGCCAAGAAGGATGAATAAGGGACCTGGCCATTTTTCCAGGTTAGAGCATGGGGAAGAACCAACTAGCTTGAAGGATACACTACCAGATGCACATGTTTTAGCCATCAGGAAAGTGGATGACCACTTCATCGAAATAGTATAGTTCATGTCTACAGGAATGGCACCAACTGATTACACCATCATCCAGAAGAAACAACTGGTAGTGCGAGCTGCTGACTTTTCACTTATAGTTGGACAACTATACAAGATGGGACCTGATGAGATACTAAGGAGATGTGTTATGGAAGCAAAGAAACCATTGATCCTCGCAGAAGCACAGGAGGACACTACGTAGGGAAAGAAACAACATAGAAGATTCTTAGAGCTGGTCTTTGGTGGCCTACTCTACATAAAGATGCTAAGAAATACTATAAGGATTGCGATGTATGCCAGTGAGTCAGGAAACCTTCTAGGAGAGATGAAATGCCTTTAGCACCACAACTGACCTTATAGGCATTTGATAAGTGGGCCATTGACTTCGTGGGACCTATCAACCCACCAGGAATGTGCGTAGGAGAAAGATACATCATCACTGCGACAGAATACTTGACCAGATGGGCAGAAACAAGAGCAGTCAAGGACTGTAGTGCCACTACAGTTGCACACTTCATATTTGAAGATATCATAACCAGGTTTGGATGCCCGAAGACCCTGATGAGTGACCAAGGTATGAATTTTATTAACAATACCATTGAAGCTTTGATAAAGGAATTCAAAGTACATCATCAGAAGAGCACCCCTTACCACCCACAGGAGAACATGACAGTCGAAGAATTTAATAAAATATTAGAGACACAACTAACAAAGATATGCAGTGTGAATAGGGATGACTGGGATTTGAGAGTACCAACAGTGTTATGGGCCTATAGAACCACTTGCAAGAAGCTAAAAATGCATACTCCATTCAAATTAGTTTATGGCCTAGAAGCAGTTCACCTATGGAATATTTGGTTCCTAGCTTGAGGATCACTGCCTTTATAGATATGGATGACATTGGAGTTGTTCAAGAGAGGCAATTGGTAGAACTCGAAGAAGACATATTTCTTACAGGATTTCACCAGCAAGTTCAAAAGGAAAGAGAAAAGGCCTAACATGATAGGCACATCAAGAAGAAATCCTTCAAGCAAGGAAATCTAGTGTTGGTCTATGACAGTAAGTTCCTGAAGCATCCAGGGAAGTTTAGAACACATTGGTTGGGTCCATTTGAAGTGGTTTATGTTACAGAAGGAGGAGTTGTGCAGATGAAAACATTAACGGGGGAATGGAAGGAAGGTCTAGTGAATGGGAGTATGTTGAAGTTGTACTATGACAACTAGCTTCCTTGCAGGTCTCGGTAAAAACAAGGATAAGGGGTCGAGGTACCAGGTGCAGTTGAAACTAGGTACCCGACTGATTTGAAATTGGATCTAGAAGCCTGACAGGGCTTGAAAAATGCTCAAAAATGAAAGTGCTCGGAATGAGACGAAACCTATTCCATTGCGCCCGTCTCGTCTTCCTGATTCCGGCAATATATTTACTTTGTCAAATGGGCTCCATATGGAGAAGATATCGCGTTCTGTCCGAAAAGCCAAACATGTAAAAAAAATGGATGACTGTACAGTCCGTACAGTCCACGTGTCATGCTGACTGTGCAGACCATACGGTCCATACAGGTGATGTGGTAGCCTCGGGTGATGACATGTGGTAGAGCATGATAGGATGGTTTGGCGTATGGATGAACCTATCCGGAGGTGACACGTGTCACCACTGTAAGGGTGACACGTGGCACATGTGACATCAGCAGCTGACGTGGCAAGCTGACAGGGTAGCACGGCAGTGGATGTGTGGTAGACACGTGGACAAATCAACATTTGACACATGGCATGATGTGATTGGTTGGTTAGGTGCCACGTGGTCCAGTCGTGGGCTGCCACATGGCACCCTGTGATTGGCTATTGGTTTTGGTGTAAATTTTTTGTGGCTTGGCCAAGAGTCGAACCCGCGACCTCCCATCGGGGCAGCAGACTGGAAGGATGGGCTAACCACTCAGGCACCCATTAGTTCTTATAATATATGTGATTAATAATTTATTTGAATTAGAATGTGGTTTGAGTCGGTGTAGGAAAGGGCCGGGGCCTAGCCCCAGCCCTTGGTTGTACTGCCGGTATATATGACCATACGCGGGGGGTTAACGCAGAGCGCGGGTATATGTGGATAGGGATTAACCCATTGATTCTGGGTGGATCCCATATGACCAGGTTTACCCCTACACAAAAGGCGCGGGGTGTTAAACTATGAGCCATGGGTCCTATGTTTGCGCCATAAGACCGAGAGCTTGAGCGCCAAAAGGGGGCCAGCGCATGGCGCTTGGCCACATGGCACCCCATACGACCGAGAATAAAGGGGCACGTGTCGACGAAGGGCACCTAATGCTCGAATATAGTTCAAAAGTGGGTTTGTTATGCCTAAATTTGGTTCTTTATGATTAATATGACTAGTTTTAGTTGATTCTCTCCATTTTTGGGGGATATTAGGTATTTTTGGAGCCTAAATTCTTGGAGGAAGTTGGAGATGAGCAACCAACTTCAAAGCTATATAAACCAAGCCTATTTGAGGCCATGAGAGAGTAGTCAGAGCATAGTTATGCTGAATAAAAGCAAGTTGTTGGATGAGGAGATCGAGGATGACATATAAGCAATGGAAATGGATCGTGGACAACTCAGCAAGCACAAAAATCCACCATTCGATGCTTTTAAGGACCATGCGAGAAGGAAGGAAAGATAGGCTAGCGAAGCCCTGAAAATCTGGGTCAAGTTGACTTAGGGTTTTGGATGTTTAGGGTTTTGGAATTTAGGGTTTTGGAATTTAGGGTTTTGGACACCTATGTTACCACCTAAGGTTGTCGGTGAGCTATTGTAATGTATAAATAAAGGTCAAGAGGACCTGGGATGGGTTGTTGTTTCCATTGTTGTTAGACATAGTTCATTCAATTGTTGAGTGATTTCTATTGAGAGAGATTGTGTTGTAAGATCTTCAACTGTGTGCGAAGATCATCTCTGCAGCTGGGTGCGTAGGGAGGGGAGAGATAGAGAGAAGAAGAGATAATATCTACTAGCTAAGAGCATAGACAAGAACTGTATTCTTCCATTTAATATATCATAAAGAATAGTTCTGTGGACGTAGCCCTAGAGAGAGGGTGAACCACGTACATCTTGTGTCGTGTGTGATTGATTCTATATTCTTTATCATTTGATATGTTGTTATTGTGATATTGCATTGGATCTAATATATAAATTGCGCAGTAGGCTAAAGGAGGATAAAGAATACTAGGTTGTGTGTTGTTTCTTTGAACCCACTCTTCATTTCCTCAAGTTGTAGACACTTGTGTCCTGCAACCCCCTATAGCTACTTCGGGTGATACTTGATTTGATTTGCAGGTGTTTCCAAAAGGGCCAGTAGTTAGGGCTTGTTGGTGCGCTCTCGAGCATTGAACCCTGAGTCTACCCCTGTGCCAAAACCCTCCTTCGATGATTATGTTCCTGTCGACTTCAACACATTATCCATGAACTAGACTTAGAGACCAATTAGTACCTTGGGACCTGCATGCCTCAATGGCAGGCCTCCTTTCTTCTGAAAATAGGTTTACATTATTTTCCTTTGATCAGATGATTCCATGAATGTTCAACTTCAGCTCATCTATTCACATTCACTGGAATGTAATAGGGTACCTTGGGAATCATTGATATCAATGGTGATTTCCCTCGCACTTGTTAACGATTTACCTCATTAACCGGTAATCAAGTGGTTTATGCCATGTTCGACATCAGTACATCTATTCATATGGTTGGAATCATACCACATTGGGATCGATAAGAATACCCTAGGTTGAGTGATCACTCCGATATATACTTTTTCCAGGTTGCGACGAAGTTTCTCTTGAATATTGACACATATAATGTCATATAGATCCACTTTGTATTGGTCTTTGGCTATGTATTGTCATCTTGTATATCCACTATGTATTTTTTGTGGCTACAATCAGTTCATGTCATGGGAGTATGGATCCACATTGTATCTTTGGTGGCTATACCTTTTTTGTTAATACAATTATGGATACGCAGTGTATTTTATGGAGGCCATACCTTGCAAGTCTTTATCACCCAAGCATAGGTATGTATGCCTTGGGTTTGAAACATGTCATAATATTTGTTTGATGGTTTTGTGCAACTTCTACCAAGTTCTCTACGTCCATACCCTTGCTCAAAAAAGTCTACAAAGTAATTCAGTCATAACATCTTCTAACTTCGCACTTTGGGGGGCAATATGTTACACATCAAAATTACGTATTTCAATGATGACCTATTGTCGTCATTGCAAGTGTCGCAAGTGTCTCATTTTGGCCATAAGTGTCAAAAGTGTCAAAAACATCATACAATCATCTTGCCTATGTTGTGTCTCAAACGAAATCACAAGGACACTTCAAAGACACCCTCAAAGACTGGTTTAAGAAGGACAAATCACATGACAAAGAGTGCAAATCTTTTACCATGGAAAAAACCACTCAAAAGTCACTTTTGAAGGACAACTCTCCCCTACCCACTGGTAGGGAGTGTCAACGCTAGATAACCTTATTTGGGGGGCGTTCCAACACTCTGTGCACCCTTTTGGGGGAGCGCTAGGATTTTTTAAGGAAATTTTGGGCAGCGCTCCCCTACCCAATGTCAGGGAGTGCCAACACTCCCTACCCTTCTTTGGGGGAGCGTTGCAACACTCTATGCCCCATTCTGAGTGAGCGTTGGGTTGTTTGAGGAAATCTTGGCTTGTTGAGGAAAATCAGGGAAAAATCCCCCTCATCTCTAGATTTGGTTGGATTAGAATCTGAGGTCAAGGCTGGATCTTAGGGAGGATCCACAACTGATGGAGAAATATCCTCAACCTATCCCAAGAATCTCTAAGGTGGTTAGGCCTCTCCAAGCCTATATAAGGAGGCCTCCTCATGGTTAAAGGGAGATACATTAAAGGATTCAAATTGATGATCTCATAAGGAAGATAATCAGCGAAGCATAGTCATTTTGCTTGTGAATCATTTGAGCAAAGGGTTTGGAAAAAGAGAGCTTGGTGAGGATGCTACATATGCATATACAGTTGTAAGCACTTTACTTTGTTTTCATTAATATATATGTGCTTGACTTGTTTCCTTCAAGATTATGTTTATTTACATGAACTTCTCTTTAATAGATAGATCTGGTTTCAAGCTAATCATAGTAGAATAGGAAGCATGTTTTGTCTTTGATTGGATTGTAGGACTTGTCAAGGATCTTTGAGATCAGAGCTCAACTTGGACTGGAACGGGGACAAACATCGCCAAAAAGGTACATCTTCTTCCTCTTCTCTATACATTAGTTTATATAGGTTTAAAGGGATGTCAGTGATCAATGTTAGCACCTTTCTGTCTTAGTCTTAGGAGTTTAGAGCTTAAGAGGGGATTCACCTATCCGCAGGGGAATTTCCCTGTAACAACTAGATCACTTCCTTAGGAAATTGTCTTGGTTACCTTGTTTCACCTTGGTGGTTAGATTATGTGCCCTATGTTGGAGTTACTTCACACACACCTAGCATTTATTTTTCCTAAGGTTTTTCCTATGTTTATTATTCATCATCCAGTCTCCTGTATTTTAGAAAGAATATTACTCTAGGGAGAATATTCTCTTCAGTTCACACTTTAGTTTGATCAGTTGAGTGGAGTCTAGATGCCACATTGGTATTATCACCATGTAGCATTGGTATCATCACCAGCTAATGTGCATTGTGCTTGGGATCATCACTATATTGATACATTACTCATGATTCCCTGATCCCCTCCTCACTTCATTCTATTTCAATCAGTTAATTGAAGACCGGTAGACTAGTTAACTCAGCTAGGTGGTTGTTCACTCACGTAACTACCCGAGAGACTAGACTAGGTGGAAGTTCACTCCCGTAACTGTTGGTGTGTGTCCATATCACTCTAGACCACCACTATGGCACATTGGATTCTCCTCCAGTATGAATTAGTTGAGTTATACGGAGTATAGCATGTGTAAATTATCATTCATTCATTTGGTTAATGAGAATTCTTCCATTCTTTCTCTCTTGCTTATTGTTTCTCAATTTATCTCCACAAATGTGTGTGCTATTTTCTATATAGATATATTATGTGCAGGTTCAACACATTTACATGGTATCATAGCTGACAAACTTCTAGGGAAAGGCCACACCAAATTATTTTTTGCAAGTACCGAAGATTGAAGACAGCGGAAAAATGGAATTCCCAAAAGAATTCATTCTTACACCTTTCAAATTATTTGCATCGAAAGAGAATATGATCATGACTATTCAAAGAAGATAATTGTACAAGTTAACCATGAACATATGACATAATTGACATCATCCATAGAAAAATCCAAGTATGTAAATCAAATGGATGAAGCATTAAGAACAATTTACAGTCTCATTTCTCATGATCTCCTCTTTCAGATACCTTCCTGTAAAACCCCCAATGAACCCTGGACCACCATGGAAGGGCATTTTGGAAAATAGGATGAGATGAGTAGACACATGCTCGAGGTGGAATTTCTCACATTAGATCCAAAAATCTTCGACAATCTCCAAGATTTATTTACCAAATATAAGGATTTACTGTCACAACTCAAGGCTTGCGGGGTTGATATATATGAGGATAAAAAAATGGTTCTCATCATTCTCTCCAAACTTGGACCTGAATTATCAATGTTTGTATCTACATTCCATTCAGTCAAATTCACCTCTGGAGCCACCTAGAAGATTCCTTCTCTTGAGGAATTTATCGAATCCTTGACACAAGAGTAGACCAAGCTCATCAACATGGGAAAAATCAAAGGCCCAAAGGCGCATGCACTTATTGTGAAATATGGAAGCGATCATCAATATCATGAATATAAATATAAAGACAAAAGGAAATCTCATGCGAATCTGAAGAAGGAAGGGTACTCAAAACCCTTCAATGTTGCCTCCAGATCCAAAGGTGCAAAGGGAAGAAAAGGGGAAAAATGCACATACTGACATAAAAGATTCCATCCAGAATCCACATGCATGAAGAAACAAATATATCTAATGACTCAAATAATTCATTAAAACAACCTTCGATAGTGCATCCCCGAGGGTGCCAAGAAGAAGAATCTAGAATATCATAATCCCAAGAAAGGAAATTCTAGCCATGCCTCGATTTCCATCAACTCCTCTCTCGATGCTTGGATCGTAGATTCAGAAGCATCACACCACATGGATTCCAAAAAAGAGGTCTACTCTTCATTGGTGTTAAGAACCAAACAACATCAATATAGCATAGAAAAACCTCAGGAAAAGTACTCAACGCCTTGAAAAAGAGATAATTTCATATAATAAGCCTCTTCGAGGGGGCAACCTCCTTTTACCCCACTTAAATGTTCAAGTACAAGATGATTCAAAATGAAAATGTCTCCTTGGTATATATAGGAGACTAGGAG
>JASDQU010220755.1:10212-24516 GCA_032191745.1 Picea mariana
GTTGGGCTTATGCCCTCAAAAAATACATATACAAAAGTGCCCTCGACACATCAAAGGTCTATCCTATCTAAGCACGGGGCCTATTGGCCTTGCCATAATATACAATGGCGTTGGCCAAACGTCAAAATAGCTAGACCCATGTCTGAGGCATCCCTACTACATGAGGCTGCATAGAAGGTGGGAGATCCTTGATCTCAACCATAGGTACAGTGGGACTGAGTGCAGTGAGGTTGTGTTCCACTCGTCCCAGGACTCTATTAGCCTCTTTGGATGGGTGTCCCCCTGCAGCTGTTGGTCCTCCAACCACTGTTGGTCCTACCTCTGGTCGAGGACATCACCGAGTCCTAGCGATTTCTGTTGGTCACACAGGTCCCACATCTGTACATAGAAGATACATGAGTCAGTACTCTATACACACATAAAAATTATATGTATAAAAACAATTAAAAATTAAATAACTTTAAAAGTATGTTACCTATCTCACCTCACACCTCGCCTAAAGGCACTGGCATGTCAGGATCTCTGGTGAAGTTGATCATGGCATAAGGGTAATCCTCTGTCACCGGAATATCCTTCCACCCTATCATGGTAGCGATCCTTCCCATTTTCATACTGCTAGGAAGGAGGCCACATGCTCCCATACCATCTCTCAAGGACTGAGACTGGGCACCCTCTCGAAGAAGGAGCAAAAAAAGGTACCAAACCTGAATTTCTTGTTGGTACATTGTCGACACTCTGTGAGCTTCCTCTTCATGCACATCAGCATTGTCGTACTCCAGTAAAACGTGTGTGCCTCTAGACACTGAATGGCACAGTGCATGTGTACCCGGAAGGCCTAATGTAGGGTTGCGGATTTAGTAATCCACCCGATCAATCGTAATATCACATGCAAAGATAAACTGGTGATCTTCTGAATCAACACATGAGAACATACCTTCTCAGTGTCGACCTCGCAGTCCATCCAAATAAAATCCTCGATGTTGAAAGGCCCATGAGGAAATGTCCTCAGATTGACTGGTTCTCCTCTCCTCGAGAGGCCAGCCAAGAAATAGATATCCTCTGTCATGGGGGTCAATGATTGACCCTCTAGCATAAACGCCTCTACATATGGGTGTCAATACTCCACAAGAGCATTGAGTAGTCTAGGTTGTTCCCTCATGAATGGACACTAAAATAATTTCCATAACCCACACTGTTTTAGTGCGGTGATGGCTATAGGGTCCTCTTCAACCAAGATATAAATGTCCTCATGATCCCTCTCCCTCTAGTGAACATACATCATGTTTGATGGAAAAATGGAGGAAGTTACTACTTGCATTTTATTTTTGAAAAATTGCAAAGGTGTACGTGGGTTGTATTGGACACAATCGCGTATGTATGCGGGCGGATTGTTTTCTTCCCGGGTTGTCCTTGGACAACCCACATACACACAGGGTCACTCTTTTTAGGAGAGCGATCCCCCTCAAAACCTAAAACTAATGCATAAAGGAAGTATTGAAATGAAAGAGGGAGGGATTTTTACTTACTTGGTCCAAGTAGGAGGTCCTTTCGTCCATTGAAGCTCTCAGAATCAACTCTTTTAGCAAAGGTTTTTTTTTACCTTTTGGTTAATTTTCAAATTGCAATGGTAAAAATGAGCATTCAACTTCTATTGATAGACTTTTTTGGCCATTTTTTGCCACTTTTTTGACCCCCTTTGTCATTTTTCCTGGCTTGGTGATCACTTGATTCCACTTCTGAGTTTCTTATTGGTTGATCCAATACTCTTTTCCTTTTGGTTTGGTAATTTTTTGGGATGGGTCACTTTTTGGGTATCCTTTGGTAAAAGTCATTTTTCCAACTTTTTGCATATAAGTTAGGATTTCATTAACAGTTTATGCAACTCATTGTCTTTTTCACTTTTCCATAGGATCGACCCCACCGAAGTGCAGCACAAAACCTTCATTGTTGCTTTAGAAGTGTCGTAATTAGGTGGTAGCGCCTACCTTTACATGGATTCCCTAGGTAGATCCTTGTTGCATTTTGGCATCCATGCTGTCAGTAATGCTTATAGGCTCAGGAGTCCATGTTAGTCCTGTCATGATTACAATATTAAGTCTCATTCATTTGATGTACCATCATTCCTCGCCTTACCCACAAGACTCCCAAATGAGCACGCTTTGTTGTCTTTCAATCTCGCTTTTAAATTTGAAAGCAGCATCCAACAAGACTGCAATTATTCTTTTCAATATCGTCTGGATTAACTGAGAAAAGTATCCCCCTGGAGTCTTCTTTAAGCCCTTTTTCAGACTCTCTAAACTTGAAAAGATTGTCGAGCATTCTTGTTTCCCTTCATGCTCGCCAAACTCAAATTTGAAGGCACCTCTGTCCGACGATAGTTTATCCCTTTTTTGGTCCAGATGGCTAATTTTACGAATAAAGGTATGCTCTAGGAACTTCGGTTCGCTAGAAGAGTATTCCCAGGCGTAATTTTAACCCTTTTTTGGGCCTGAGGGACTAAATCTTAGAAAAAAGGAACATTCTCCTTGGTTGTGGTTTATCACCTTTTTTGGGCCTTGGATATTACTTATGAAAAGGAACCCCCCCAGAGTCCATAGTTAATCTCTTTTAAGACTCCGTAAAATTGAAAAGATCGTCAAGTGACCTTGTTCCTTCAAACTCGTTAAATTGGTCCAGAAGAACATCTACTCCCATGAGTTTAATCCTTTTTCCAGCCTGTAGATTATAGCGAAAAAAGGTACGCCTCGGGAGATTCATCTCGCCAGGAGAGTTCTCCTCAGTTACTTTTATACTTTTTTGGGCTAAGGAGACTAAACTCAGAAAAAGGTTGTGATTCTATAGTTAATCTCTTTTCAGTTTTTTTAAAATTGAAAAGATTGTCGAGTGATATTGTCTTTGTCACACTCGTTAAAATGGTTTTGAATAGACGTATTTTCTGTGCAATTTTAACCCTTTTTCGAACCAACTATACTATCTCTGAAAAAGGTACTCTCTGGAGTCTTCAATTGCATTTTTTCAGACCCTCTAAATGTGAAAAGCTACCGAGCTTACCTTCTCTAGGCTTGTAAAAATTACATGGAAGGGGTCTCATTGTGTCTTGCTTAATCACATTTGTGGGTCTCATCTTTACATCTTTGGCCTAATGTCGGATCCATGTTGCTCTCAACTGAACCTTTGAAGCATGCCGTATACACAAACCTTGTAGCACTTCTTTCCTCTTTGACCTAAGACCTTGACCCATGGAGGAATTTTCCCCGACTGTCCTTTTCCTGCACATGTATCCTTTCTCTGAGCATTAGTATGTTCATTGCACTTGGAACTAGTATGCTTGCTTGTGACACTCATTCCTCCTTTGTAACATAGCATTCTTTTATTCTTTTTCAAGCTCTTAAAAAATTGAAAAAGACAAAAAAAATAAAATATTCCAAAAAGAGAGGACGAGAAATATTCATTCTTTTTCAGCATTATAGAGAGTCACCCTTGGACAAAGAACATCATTTTGTTCGTTCATCAAGAATTGGGATCTATTATGACCTTATGAAGTTTTTCTCACTACATATAGTCGTGTCCTTCTCTATTTAGTTACTCTGCCAAAAACATGGAGAGTTTTTGTTGCCTCTTGCATCGTGAACTTATGTCAATGTCATGTTTCCTAAGTCTGATCATCTTTCATGGTTTTGTCCAAGGGAAGTTTCACTCAACCTGATTCGAGCTTTATGCAGTTTGTCTCTTGACTTTCATGAGTCGGCCTTCCCCAGAGTCTAGTCAAGTTCAGATTCGAAATCGACGAAGTTCTCTGCCTGATCATCAAGATCCTCATGTATTTTCCCGACGAGCTATCGAAGACCTCAGAGTAGTGAGATATACACTCCCATTGTACTCCAACCTGAGTTTCAAATATCTGGAAGTTGTTGCTCGAGCTATGAAGACCTCATCTCCAGGCATTAGGTGTTAATAGATTCTTGAAGATGAATACTATACTTGTATATCTTCGACTAATTTTGATATGTAGATCCGCTGTGTATTGCTCGTGGCTACACTTAATATAGTTATATGACAAGGCTCTACAGTTTATTTGATTGGAATCCATGATTTATTTCATTCTGAGCATGGGTATGCCTGCCTCAGAGAGACAATTGTTGTTTTGCAGATGGCACCTCCCGAACTCTAGTACCGGTCTCACTTGATTCCGTACATTGGAGAAGATATTGTAATGTATTTCGGCCATCAGTTGCTCTTCTAGCCTCAGACATTAGGGGGCATCTGTTGTAACCCTAAAATTCTGTACCCATGCATGGACGGACTTGTCCCCCTTACTTGCATATTTTGCTAAAGCATTGTTGAGAAGCTCTTCTTAAAAAACCATTTTTAGAATATGTACGCGTCCTGCACCATTAAATCCCATGTACAGACGCTTGTTTCACCACTACATCCCACGTACATATGCTTGTTGCACACTAAAAAACCTCTGTATATTTTCGAAAGTTGCAAAACTTAAAAAGCGGCAAGGAATTCGTTGAAATTCACGGGCTATTGGAGGTTTTCCAACCAATTCACCTGCTATGGCCCATCACCCAACCGAATAACCATCCTTTTGTCATATAAAATGAGGTGTTGGGGTCTCACTTCACATCCAAGCATAAGAACAGTGAAACTCTTCCCAATATCACTTCCCCTCCTTGCCCAAGCTTTTGCTACCTTTTGTGAGATATTTCCTTAGCATTCCCTCATCAACCCCTTCTTCCTCCATTCAATCCATTCCCTTCCTTGAGGTGATCAGAATATTGAGAGAATAATTCCATTCAAGGTGCACTTGGAGCATGGTAAAGAGGAGCCTAGACTAGGTTCGCAGAATGGTGGCCGACACAAATTGTAAGTTTCAGTCTTTGTACGATGAATACAAAAATCGATTTTTCCTGTCCCAAATGATGATGTTTTGTGTATTTTCATTGATTTATACTTAGCATTTGATATCTAACCCTAACTAATGAATATAATAGCATGTTTTGAGTCCTTTTTTTCCTATCTTTGGATGTAGTTCAGCGTTGGGAGGAGACATGCAGTCGTTGGAACTATAGAGCTTGAGGAGATTATCACTGGACCTGGGATCAAAGGTACAATTACCTGATCTTCTCTCTTATTGATTTATTTTTCATTTGTTTTGGAATGTTTGGGGTAGAGTAGAGAATATATTAACTTTTATACGGTCATTCGCTCTATTTACATCTTAAACCCAGGTGTAGTTAAAGGGGGGATTTTCCGACTAGCACTCTGGGATTTGCAAAAAGGGACTTCAACTCTGCATAGGGAAATGGAAAAAGGCCTTCTGAGAAAATTTTCATAAGGTGAGGAAAATATTTCTATAAAATATGCCCACTAATGTGTGATCTCAGAGGAGTACATTCAATGGCTGAAATACATTATAATACCCAGAAGTGGAGTAATGGAGACCCAATTGGATGAACTAGTTTCTCATGAGAATATTACAATCTATATTGATTTTGCGCACATGGCTACCAATTTGAATTGCACTGAATATCTGTGTGAAAATATACCAAACAGTTGTTCATGGCCATGAGTAGGAAATACAAAGGTGGCTACATGCCAAAGGTTGTCATAGTCATGAATAAGGCCTAGTAAAACCAGTCTCAAAATAAATCTGAAGATATTTGTATACAATGGAGTACAATATGATCTCCCATGATCACTGAAGTCACATAGGTACTTGTCCAATGAAATTTAGCAACACCTCAGGAAAGCTGCGACTATGAACTGATGTCTTCAAGTATTATACAGGATTTTCCAAAGGTGCAAGCCTACATCGTGTGAATAAAGGAGTTGAGGTCAAACACAATGAGACTTTGTTTGATTACGGATCATTAAGGTATACCATTAACAAACGTGAGACAACGTACTGGAAATGAAAGTAGGTATCAAGGCACCGAGTACATTCTTACAAATGTGAATAGAGGTGTCGGGGTCGAACACTTGAAGAATCCATTGATCAGGGGACATTGATGTATTCCTAACTGTCGATGGTAGGAGAACCTTCCACTCTGCAAGCCTCTAGGTACTCGTAGGAATCTAGGTCTTATCTCCAGAATAGATGGGTTGAATTCGATGGAAGGAGAATCATTGAAAGGAGACCATTGAGGAATCTCTCATCATTCAGGATGAGGTGCAAAGAAGGATCTTGATGATTTGGAGGAAATCGGATGAAGAACATGTTCACGAACCAATGACCCTGTGCATCTTTCATGTGTGCCAGATCCAAGCGGTACACGAAAAAGACCCTCTGAATATCATTCAATGAGTAAAATTGTTGACAAAGGCGAGGAAACCACCAATAAGGCTAATGGAATCCAAGGTAGTGCACGAATCCCAATTTGTGAATAGATTTCTTGCCGTCGAACACAAGGGAAACCACCCAGTCAGTGACCAATGATGAAATGTCGACTGTTGGGTTCAAGGTTACCTACCAATGAGGAAAGTAGGACCAAGGTGCATAATATGACTACAAATTCATGTAATTCTGAGACATACTGAGGGTATGGCTGACATGCAAAGTCAATAATTATGAGGAATGGCCGACACAGGTTGATAGACATCCTTTCAACAAGAGCATGAGACATATGGAATACTCTGGTAGCATAAACTCAATAATGAAACTTTGAGATGCAGGAGGCATCAATCAAACTCTCCATAGGGACTGGAAGAGTAACCAGTCGGGGGAGTAAACTCTACGTAACGAGCTCAACTTCCTAAGGTCATACTAAACCCAAAATTTTGATGACAAGTGGACTAAAAAAAAAATTCTTTGTTCAAAGGCGACATGAGTGCTACAAATATAAGATAATATTATTTTCTTTCCCATCTTTTTTTGTTTTTTCATAGTCAAATGAATGCTATGATATAGAAGAGGAAATGAGTGTCACAAGTAAGAAACTAGTTCCAGCAGTGGAAGATACCTATACTCAATGCAAGGAGGTGCATGCGGGATATGGACACTCGGGGGAATGTTTCCTCTTGGGTATAGGGTGTCAAGCTGCAAAGGATATAGACAAGTCTCTACTTGGCTGATGATACAAATTGTTGAGGTGAAAGGATTATAATGCAAAAGAGAGAAACGACAATAGGCTCAACACTGCAAGCAAGAGAATGAGATGAAATTACAACTTAACGCCAAAAAATGTCCTTTTTCATAATTTTAGTCTACTTGGTTTGAAAAAGGTGTATACTTGTACCAAATAGACATCCTTTCAAATCCAATTTACGAGTGTGAAAGAGACAAGTTCACTCGACAATCTTTTCTCTTTTTGAGAGAGTAGGAAAAGAGATTAAATCAGACTCATTGGGAGTCCTCTAGGTACAGGTCAGCATTTTTATGAGTAAGAAATGAGGTTAAAACATAAATTCATGTATTATATATAAGGGACTCTCGATCCTATGGATAAAAATCTCTGCATGGGCACCGAATGAAGTAGGGGATCTAACTAGGGTACCCATGTTTGGTAAGTCTCTACCATTCGATAACAACACTTCTAGTTGCAGATAGAAGGTTTTGTGTCGCTATTAAATGGGTTTGTACCTAAGGCATATGAGCTGCAACCATAAGATGATGAAAGTGTGCATGATGTATTGGATACCTATCCTATATGTTGGGTGACGAAAATACATGTCCAAAGTTACAAACAAGTGACATGGCGCTGAAAAAATGCAAGAATCCCTGGATAAAACCACCAAAACCAACTCCATCCACTGTTGTATTAGTTTATTAGGCCAAAATATTGTATGAAACTATGAAAAGTGTGTAAAAATTTGCTATAAATAGAAAAAAAACCAATTTTACTATACCGTTTGTATTTTTTACCCAAATAGTGCATTTTGGACCAAATTGCCTCTGAATTTCAACTACTGATTGCGGGAGCTACGAGCGACAGAATCGATAACCGTCTAGACCAGGTAATTCATATTTCTCCCCTCTTTCTTTTTAGTGGATTAAAATTTGTAATTAGGCCTCCTTTTTAAAGTTATTTAGGGCACAACTTAGAAACTAGGGTGTTTATCGGGTCGCGTATACGCATACCTATACACGATTGTTTGAAAAACATCCAACATATAAGGAGCCCTATGTGTGACTGTGTACATTGTAGCTTGCATACATGTTCGTGGATAATGTTTTTTAAATGTTTCTAACTCAAAAAATGGTTTGAATCTTTCAGGATGGTGCTAGAGTGGAGAGAAAGAGAGCATGAGGAGGTGGATGTTGCAGTGGAGAGAGATCCAGGGGCCCAAATGGCCTTAAAAAGATGTGGGCTATACAATTTTTGGGCTTTCAAAGGTATGAGGGCTCAAGTGAGACTTCTTCAACTACTTGTGAACTACTGGGATCCGGATAGTGAGACCTTTAACCTTGATGGACAACCATTAAGGATTGAAGTTGAGGACATCTACTTCTTTACGATATTGTCGCATCGAGGTGAGGTGGTAAACCTCAAAGCCCAGAGAGATGGAAGTGGCATGAACACAAAAGATTACATAGCCACTCATTTCATTGCAGGGATCGAAAAGGTAGGGAGCCAACTCCCAATCAGAGCGATCAACAATTTGAGTCTCAATATTATTGTCCTAGTGTTGACACAGATCACAGAGTCGACCTCTTTGCACCAGGCATCGAGGCCGCTTATGTTCTATTCAGTGAAGTGCTTGTGACCCATGGTTTACAAATGATGCACCTCACTGCTCGTCAACATGAAAATCCAACTGATAGACTATAAACTAGGTAGAAAGAGGAACTTCGGGTTCACATATATCCTTTATAGTTTTTTCTTCGAGCGGGTTCCAGGATTAGGCCCTAGAGTTGAGATTGTTCCTCATGGACCTTGTGATCCATCCATGGCATGGTGGACTGAGGTGATGAGGCGACAGAGGGGTGGTAGGGTGCCAACACCCTGCAACGATGAGTTTTTCTTTTGGTGGAGTCAGTAGGTGATGGCTCTGGAGGACTACCCTTATGCAGGGATTGACTTTAGAGGAGATCCGGACATGCTCATACCACCAGGTTCCACCTACAGAGACATAGGTATGTCAAATTTTTTTGCATATTTCATTTTTTTCATTTTTGTATAAGAAAATAAAAAAAAAATTGGATGATGACAAGTACTAAATAAACATGTGTGTTACCCAGATGTAGGCCCACGACAGTCGGACATACTTCCACGACATTTTCGGAGGCACTAGGGGGATGAGGTGGTGGGAGGGGATGCCGATAGAGTGCTTCAAAATGTGTAGGGAAACCTGTCTCCTTTGACGCAGAGGATTCGTGTTGGATGCAGACCCAGTCAAGGGAAAAGGCTATTTTTGGGAAGAGAAGCATGAAGGGAAGAAAGGACGGTTGGAAGGAAAAGCAGCATGTGTGAGGGAAACATGCGAGGAACACATGCAAGCGAGACATAATGACGCTAGGTTTATGGTTTTTTCAATGTATTGTAATAGATGATGAGCCAAGAATTTAAATAAGTAGTACTTAGGGGACAGAAGGAGAGATATGGCAAAAGGAGACCAGTGGAACATGGAGAGTATGGAAGTTGTAAGGTTTGTAAGAACTATACTATTCTCTAAGTTGGTGAGCTACAGAATCAGTGAGTGATTCGATCGTGAGGGCTAGGTCATAGGATGAGGATCCTGTTGCGATCTGGTCAGCCTCATAGGGATCGGGGAGCCTGTTGAGAGTGTAAGATCCAAGATTGTAAACACGCACGGCGTGACATATTACTAAACCATAATAAAGATATTGAGAGCCATATATTTGTGGACATATCCCAGGAGGGGGTGAACCACGGTAACACTTGTGTTGTGGGATTGAATGTATGCATCTGTATTTTTGGAATGAGAGAACTAGTTAGATCTGATACTCCAGATGCATGAATAGAAGGACTAATTGAATCAGATGTTAGACTAAATAAATAAATATCACAAGGTACAACCACATATCTCCACTCATTCTCGGGCTGCAAGCACCTGATTATTGCAGCCACCCATATAGTTATCTTAGGTGAGACTGCGCAATACACCCTGTGTGTTGCGTTGCCTTCTAGTTTACCAGGTGGGTCGATAGTTTTAGAAGGATTTTTGTTGGAATCTTGTTAAATCTGAACCTGGGTCAATCTATGACAGTAAGGTAAGATCATAGTAGATAACTGATAAATTAGAATAACATAAATAAAAACCCAAAAAATGGTTATGGTATTGGGTGGTTGGAACAGGACAGGATTGAGTGAATGAGACATGCTGAAGACGCGTCAAAAGAATAGCAGATCGGATGACAAGACGTTAAGAGAATGAGAATATAAAAGGGGATGTTGAGATCGTGGAAACCAAAGAAGGAAGAGATAGAGAGCTAGTTGAAAAAAAAGGAGCTAGAGTTTGCACAGAAAGATAACTGAAACCCGAAGTTGACACCACGCAAATATATGGACAAGTACGTATTCAACGACTTGAATGAAGTATTTTTCTGTGATTTTCCACATGTATTTTAGGAGTGGATATTAAGGTTGAAAGATAACCATCCTACAGTTCAGATCAGACAACTAGATTGGAATCTTGTAGAGATCGTGCAGTTACAACAAGTTGATAATAAATTTACCTGTTCAGTAGATTTATGGTTAGACAACATTGTTGCAGGATTTATCACAGAATTTGCAGTAGATACAAAAAAATATTACATTGCAGCAGAGAAATATTTCTTGAAGGGACCTCGAGGTAGGTATATCAGATCACGATATACTTCTATTAAGATATTACTATATAACAAAGGTGTAATGACAATGGCCTCAGACAACTAAACTTCTCTGCGTGCATGGGGGAAGGGGGGAAGCACTAATAGGAGAAGGAGAATTGGAGGGAGAAATGGATAAAGGAAATAAGGAGGAGGCCTTGGACCTAATCATGATGGACGAATACTAGATCAAGCAGACCATGGCAACATCTGGAAGAATGTGCAGTGGAGTACCCTACCAATATAAGATGAACGCCAAGAATAGATCCGTAGCCACGAGGGAGGGCTTGGAAAGTGACGAAGAAGAGGTAGAGGATCTTCGGGCTGTGGAGAATGTTATCACCCTATAATTTATAGGATCAACTGGTGACTGGAATTTTTTTTCTTTAGTGTATTTGTTTGTCAAATGATTTTTCATTCTGCAAATAATTTGAGAAAAAAAAAATAAAAAAAATAAAAGAGGGCATAAAAGAAATTCAATGGAGCCCCATGAAATAATAGTGGCCTGGTCCATACCTTTCAAGCATGGCCAAGCTCTTTTAAATTGATGTTGATAGGAATAGTGAATAAGCTTGGCTAAACTATTTAATCTTAGCCAAGTGATCTAGGTTAGTTAGTGAATAAATCTGGCCAGACTGCCTAATCTTGGTTAGATAGCCCCAGGATAGAGTAATTTCTTAGCCCAACAGTTTAATCTGGGCTAATTGTCATAGGAAATTAGGTTAGAACATAGGGTAGTTTGCTTGATTTAAATAAAACCAGCTCGATGATCAATGTTGGACCATGTCTTGTATGCTTTAAAAGTTGGTTGTCTAACCCCTTGGTGATATAAACATGTGAAAGCTTGGGAAAAACCCACGTTATGCTATTATCCTAAGTTTTTCAAGGCGCATATGATTTCGCGCCCACATTTATGCACCACTCATGTATCAATGGCCTAGATGATTGCGCTCAAATCTATGGTGGACAAGTCTTTCCAGACCCCCCCGACCGTTCTACCGTTAACGGTGGGGGGGGGGGGGTTCAGAATCATAGATAATGCTTGCGTGCATATCGATGACCCAGGTTTCGATGTTTAGATCTACGGTTTGTATTGGATTGTGGACCCCCCCGTCCGTTCTGCCTTTAATGGAGGGGGGGGGTCCAAAATGTTTGTTAAAGATCATGCACAGATCTGCGGTCGAAGGGAAAGCGCGCTGATTGACGGCTCAAGGTACTTGTTGGACCCCCCCGACCGATCTACTTTTAACAGTGGGGGGGGGGGGTTCGGAATGGACTTTTTACTCTGGCAAGCCCCCTTTCTATACATGGCAAGAATCTACTGGTCCCGAATCCCACCGCCTCTTATTGCCTGACATACCACGTCACCTCATGACGTCATTATCCACCTTTCCATAAGAGTCACATCCCGTAACTCCGTCAGTCCTTTTCTCTCGTCCACCCGTGGCAAGTCCTTTCACCATGGTCATTTACCCCAATCGATAACCGCCACATCACTCATCCGTATCCTTCAGTCATTGTCACCTACCATCTCACTTTCTAAATGACCCGTTGGCCATTTATTACTGGATAACTTATCCGTTAGCCAGATAACCTGTCCCCTGCGCCCAACGGATACCTGTTTACTCAAAATTACCCTCACTCTTCATTCCTTCACCATTTACCCACTCAGCTGAGTATTTTTGAGAAATGCGATCTGATCAAGAAAACGAATCAGACTCTGACTAGCAACACATACGCCCAATTCTAGAAGCAGACGTCGACTGCACAACACAGGCTGTTATCGACATTTGACACTAAGAAGGGGAGAATGTACATGGAATTCCGCCAAGCACAGGTACCAGACCCAAAGGTGATCACTGATTACAAAAGGGCCACTTTTGAGTTCCCGACTAAGGACGTGCATCTAGCTGATCAAATGGATCTACACAGGCAGATGGGAGAAATGGTTTTCTCCATGCTGGCACATGCTTCCACTACTGCTTCCAGGTTACAGGTGTCTCTGAACAACGTCCAAACACAGTTGAAGTTGGAGAAAATATCGTCCTTTTCCAAGGATAACAAGATCAAGATGTTGGAGGAACTGGTCCTCAAGATCGAGTATGATCCCTTGAATGTGAAAGCAGTCGAGGAGATGATCAAGAAGAAAAATGAAGACATAGCATCTTTAAGGAAACAATTGAAGCTTCTACCAACAGTAGACTCGTAGGCAAAGGAAATAGCAGAGACAGAAGGAGAAAAAGATGAGATGCTCAAGTTGATCATGGAGCAGAATGCACAATTGAAGGAAATGGAAGCTGAAATGGAGAAGCTAGTGAAAGAAAAAGAATAGTCAAAGCGCATGGAAGTCATTCCACTGAGTGCATTTCCACTCTCCAGAGTGAGCACAACGTCACTTGTAGAAGTTCCATCGGAAAATCCACTAACATCTCTAGAAAAGACGGTTGAATTGGCTAAATATATGGAAGAGATGAACCTGCAGGAGATAGAGATTAGCAGGCTCAAAAAGGAGATTGAGAACCTTCAGGAACTCAAATATTCTTACCAAACCAGCTACTCCAAGGAAAAACAAGTGTTAGACCAGCTCAAACAAGAGTTGCAGCAGCTTCGGAAGAAAATAGTGGCAGACAAAACATTGGCCGAAGTCAAAGAAAGTGTCTGGACATACATCACCAAGTCTATGAACGAAATATGGCCAATGATATAGATTATGTTTGAGAAAAATGAATTGGTGTAGAGAAGTAAACAGGCCATTGAGAAGATTAGATCAGAACTGGGAGAGATGCCCACACAGGCTAATGAAATCATCAAATTATTGAATTCTAAAACCAGAGAGGAGTTGGAAGAGCTGAGAATTGAGGATAGAACAGAGACCATCCTTGAGATCGAGAGAGTCTTGACCAAGAGAGGACTGATGCTACAACTGGAAGAAAAGGTTCAGGCCATGGACCTAGGGGTACAAAGGTTTTTCAGCAAGCTCGAGGCTCTATAGAAGAAAGTTTTTCTTGGTTTGAAGGTGATAAATGACAAATTGATGACCCTCCTAGATTACAAAAAGAGACTAGCCGATGTGGCTAAGGATAGTTCGAAATTTTCAGGAATTCAAGGCACCATCACTGGCAAGGCATTCCTAGATGCACTTCAGCTGGACATCAACATACATCATGAGATCCGGTAGATCTTCATCACCAAGCCTATTTTTTCCAAGTACACAGAAATGGATGAAGTCTACTGAAGGTTACTCAAAGTCATCATTCCCAGTCATCTTCGATGGGAAGAACTTTGCGACCTGATCGAGTAATCGATGAGTTGTCCCAGCCCAGTCAGCTATCCAGTCAGACGAGGTCGTGCAGAGGCATCACCAACGGTTCACCCAGAAAACAACATGCAGTTGCGACACATCATCAAACAGTTTCCTAGATTTCTGTAATTTGTTAAGTTAGTTAGGCTAAAAATAGATTTACCACGTCCTAATCTTTAATGACAGGATCGTTTGTAATTTTGGGTTATAAATACTTCACTTTTTG